>WEKY01003104.1:72883-137519 GCA_013390045.1 Picathartes gymnocephalus | reverse complement strand
TGCCATTTTTTCACCACAGACTGGCTTCCTAGAGGGGTCGTCAGTCCCAGGCCTGACAGTGATTCAGAGGCATTTGGACAATGCCCTTTAACTTGGCCAGCACTGAACTGGCCAGGCAGTCACACTGCACGACTGCAGGTCCCTTCCAGCTAAAATATTTTATTTAATTACTCCCTCAGATGTGCACAGTTTACTGTGCAATTGAAGAGGCCAGTGATGCTCCTAGAGCCATATTCCAGTATTTTCCACAAGCACACACAGGGGTGAGCAACCCCTCGGTCCCAACAGGGTTTATTTCGTGGGAATGATCTCAGAGAGGACTCCTACCTCTGTAACCACCTGCTGTTCTACCAGCTCCTGTGGGGGCTGTGCCTCCCTGCTCATCAGGGATGACAGCTCTCCTGGATGTACAGAACTGTACCTGGCAGGGGCATCTCTCACTGTTATCAGTGCAAAAAGGGACTGCCAGACAGGGAACAAATACAAATACACAGATTATTGCCAGAACCTGCCAGCTCCACCTGCTCTCAAACACAACAGGGAACCCATCCCACTCCTCTGCCATGCCCATGCTGGGATGGATTGATCAGCCCCAGCTCTGGCTCGTTTCAGGAATTATCTGAGCTAACTGCTCCAAACCCAACCACCCAAAGGGAGCCACTTCACGAAGGGCTCAGTTCAAGCAGGAGGAGGGAACACAATGTAGAGGAGCAGTTTCTCTGCATGTCTGGGAGCTCATGTGGGCCACAAGCCAAATTCATAGCTAAGACGATCCAGCAGAGTATAAAGTTCAATTGGCTCCCAATTAAAAGCTCACCATTTGCAGCGGGAAAAGCTTGCGCAAAAGCAAAGATCTTGCTTAAGCTTTGTGCCAAAGCAAATGGGAAAAAACCCTTCCTTGCCTGCTGCGAGGTAACATTTTATTCTTACAAGGAAACTTACTGTTTTCCCCAATAAAAAGACAGGTTAAAAACAATCTACAGTTCTTCACCATCCTACCTGCAGTGCTACATGAAAGCAAAGCAAAGCAGCCTGCTGGATGTGTCTTTAGAGATGACTGAATCCCAGGGTGCCGCAGGTGATGGGCTCCTGCCAAGCATCACTGCACTCTGAGGGAACTGTTTTTACCAGTCAGACTTTCAAATGGGTATTTATATTCATTGGACACCTCTCAGGATTAATACAGGGGAGCATGTACCCTCTCTGCATCAATACAGTTGAGATACGGGGAGGTATTAAGGCATTATTCATGGTGGGCTTATTACTTAAAATTAGAGCTCTTGGGCCAGATCTTCAGCTGGCATAAACTCAGCATAGCTCTATTTAAATTAAAGGAATTGTGCTAATTTACATCAAATTATCATCTGTGCTGAAGGTCTCTAAGGATTATCTACTCGATAAGTCACTTATTTTAGCTAATTGAAGTAGTTGAGAGTGTTTCTTAGTAAATTATGAACCATCCATGATATTTATTCATTGAAGAGCTCAGACTGTTAGGCAATACTTGCATTTTGTCTTTCTCTCCTTCCCTTTGTTAATTGAATATTTCTCATCACAACTTTGGAGCTACATTAGCAAATCTTCCCATACAAAGTTCACATGGGAAGATAGCTTTTGCTTAGCACTGACTGTTTAATTTAAACACAGATTTTTTTGTTTCTTGCACACCTGATTTCAAAATTATTGTGGAGTGACCAAGCTGATGCCAAACTCATCTTCTAATGCTATAAAACATTACAGCTATAAAATCATGACCACCATGTTGCCCAAAAAACATTGTTCTGCTCAGTTTTACGTTTTGTAGACCTCTGATTTGTAACCCTTGGCTTTATTAATACACACAGCAAGCTGGGTGCAGTATCTTTGTTTCATATATTCCAAAAGGCAAAGCACTGTGGCCATGAAACTTGATGTTAAATTTACTGGAAGAGAGGAGAGGGTTTTGCTGAAATTTCATCAGTACAGGATTGACTTCTGTTAGACCTGGCAGCATTAGGTGAATGGTTAGACCCAACGATTTAGAGGTTTTTTCCAACCTTAATGATTCTATGATTCCATATCATTTACAGCTTTGCTGCATAACTTGCTCAGACTATAGGCACATAATACCTATTAAAACAATATTTTGTACATATTTTAGGCACAAAGCAATCAGGAAAACACAATTTTTCTTTCACTCACAACTGCTTTATGATGAATGAATTCTTTTTCATTAGCACAAGGAAAAGATTCATCTCTCTTACCTTTTATTTCTGTCCTCTATCTGCAAAATATAGACCATGTCATCAGTAGAGTGAAGCTTGGAGCTGCTGTCTCCCCACTTCAGCTTCAGGCTCTGAGGCCCTGCTGCAGCACAGTCCAGGCGTGGAGGTAAGGGTGGTAATGGCCTGGTTTTTGCTTTAATAAAGTGGCTAAAAGGTCCAGCTCCAATTTCATTGACAGCCTGGATCCTGATCCTAAAACAAACAGCAAAAAGATGAATATTAAATAAAGTGCTTTCACGAGGTTCTTGATATAAATCACATCCCAAGGGACAAGAGAGCCTTGTGGGGCCAACTGCTCCATCCCTGCCACAGTGCCCAACCCCAGCTCCCAAGGCTTTCTGTAGCCAACTGGAAGGTTCTGTTAACACCATAAGGATCATCCTGCTTAGATTTTAAGAGCTACAGTGCAGATATTACAAACGCAGCAAGGCAGAGGGGAAGGTTTGGGTCTCAGGAGCTTCAGCCACGGGACAAGCACAGCCTGGAAAACGTAAAGTGCCCAACCATGAGTGAATAAAAAGCAAAAGTGTGTTATGGTTTTCTAACAAAGATCATGGACTAAATTAGATGAAATCACTCAGGGAGAGCACTGGTGTCACTGCCATGAAACCCATCCCAATGTTGGCAAACACCCCTGAAGAGCAGTGTTCTCTCAGTGTCTCACAAAGCACACTATTTAAGCACAGGAAACTCTGCTGGAAGGAACTAATGGAGAAGGTTAAATCCACAAACCTCCTACACTTTGCCACAAACTGCAGAAATGTTAACTGCCAGTGAACTATCTATTAGATCAAATAAATGCTGGACCCAAGTCACTCTCACAAGATGCACAAAAGCCCTTGAGCCATTTGAATCACACTGAGGACATCAAGAAGAAAACCAGACCACCTGCCTTGCCACAGCAGCTTGAATTTGGAAATGTTCTTAAGACTGGGCCTGTCTTCTAAATTCTATTTCTTTCTGAAGACAAAGACTCCTGCTTTCTGCTTTGTTAATTTTCTTTTACCTGTCTGCACCTTGGTTTAACACTGAGATGAGTGAGGAGTAGCAGTCTGACTATGGTAACATCAACAGCCCCATAACAGAAATGGGAAATTGGCATTTCCAAACAGTTTTGAGGACTGTGTAAATAGAAATATTTGTACAGATGAGCCTGAAAGTTTCAAAAGTTTGTTAAATCAAAGACAAAATAAGAAAAAACAGGATGGAGAAAACTAAGATAGTTCAGCCTAGTTTAGGTAGCTGGAGAGATGTAATTTACTTTGGAAATCCTGTGCACAGCTCTACCATCAGGAAAAGAATATGTCAAAGGGATAGGGAAAAAACTCTTCAGAGAGTATTCCCAATTAGAAAAAACCCCAAAACTATATTTTCTGCATTTCAAGAACATAAAAGGTTACATTTTTAATAAACATATTGCAAAATAATAAAGTCTGATCTATTGATTAGTCAGTTAAAGCCACTGCACACTGAGAATGCAGTGTGTATACAGTCACATGCAAATGTGTGCTTAAAACTTCGTTAATTGACCCAGCCATTAACAGGGGTAACCTTGGTGTGGAGTTATATTTTCCCTTTAACCTTCCTTCTGGCTCCAGGAAATGCATCCTGACCACCTTATAATACCATATTCATCCTCTTCCTTCCTAAGGGTGGATGGCACAAAGATCAAGTGGCAGCCTCCTCTTCAACTGCTGCTTACCAGCACTTGACAAAAGGAACAAAGGCTTTTCTAGTATCTGAAGAAGTGTAATTAATAGAACATTGATCTTACTTCATATTATGTTATTGGTTTGCTTTAGATTTAAAAGTCATTACATCAGTATTTAATGCTATTTCCAATAAAAAAACAAAGCCTGACTATTTTCACTGGATTCTAGCAAGCTATCCATTAGCATGTGCACATAAACAGTACCAGCTATATTACAAAATGCTACTAGTGTTTTTGTAGATTGATTACAGCAGCATGCTCTAGAGTCCACAGCCTTTTGTTTTATTTGGTATTACTTAAAGTCCCAGTAACAACCAAGCCTCTCCTCAAGCACTGTAACTTCAGCCAATTTCCAAGAGGCAGCTAGCACACCTGAAAACAAGCACTAAGTGAAATTAATCTCTCCCCAAGGTCATATTTTTTAAGGAGAAGCTGATAAATGTGCTTTTAGATATTTGCATGTACAGAAACCTGCATTTACTTGTCTTGCTTTTGCCAGGTATTTGCACAAGGTAAAAATGTGTCCCTTCACTCATTTTTTTCCTGCTTTCCTCTGCTGCACAGAGTTCCTGCTCCCCCCTTCTGACACACACACAAATAAGCACACACACACTCCCTCCCTTCTGACTCTGGAGCACAGTAAGACTGATGGAAACTCTTAAGCCTTAAAACAGAGACAAGCATCTTTACAAATGAATGATGACACTGGGAAAGCAGGAATTGATTTATTTGACTCTAACATGGTTGATGTGGCCACTCTTTTCTGCTGACTGCACCACCATAAAGCTCTGTAAATTGCCACTCATTCCCAGGGCCTGAGCTTCATCAGACATGCACAAACAACTGTTTTTGTGTTTCCTGTGCACATGGCAGTGCAACCCAAACCCAGGTGTCACCTCCCCCTGAACCCCAGCAGTGTCTGCTCAATGGATATCAGGCCTTGGGAAGTCCAAAAGGAAGGGGAGAAGGAAGAAGGGAAACAGAAAAGGGAGAAAGGACCACGTGCAGCAGGAGGGAGAGCAGATGGTGGTGAGAGAGCACCTTGTACTACCCCATCTCTGCTCCAGCTCAGGTGTATTTTGTGTCCCTGCCCCAGCCTGTGACACTGAGCTTTTCCAGCTGGGTGGCACAGCTAGGGTGGGCAAGAGAACATCCACAATTAAGTGGAAACCAATTACTGTTTACAGAACTGGCACTGGGAAAAATCAACTCTTTGTTTTCATGTAAAAGTATAGTATAGACAAGTAGAAATATTTGCAGTAAAAGCACTTCCTGAATTCCTTTCAACTTTTCCATTAATGGTTTCTAAGTGAAAATACCCCAAACATCCTCTTGGAAAAAAAGATGGTTTAACAATCTGACAATCACAATTTGACAAGAAGTTTTTTGAAAATGTAAAGACTGTATTTAAGAATAGTGCCTCATTCTGCAGACCCTGGACCAATAGTATTTGTATTCATTCTCACATTTTCCCACTACAACTTTTAAACATTTAGAAAGAAAAACCATAAATCAGACTAGGCAAATTTAGAAACCATGAAATGATCTTTAACAGACCAATCTCTCTCATAAGATTCTTGACCCAAGGAAATAAACACACTAAACAGGATGCTATTTTCAGATTGGCCACAAAATCCTTTGTATAGTATTCCAACAAACTGGAAAATCAACTTTTGAATTAATTTTAGAGTCTGACATGAGAAGACTTTGATTCCCTAGTTCCCAGAAGAGGAATCCACCAGTTGCAACATCCGTGCCTGTGGAAACCTGTGGGAGTTAAAATGCCATGGGCTTCCGAAGCGGGGGAAGCAGCATCCTCCACCATCAGCAGCAGCCTGGACATGATGAATAGCAATCACACACTGCCCCACAAATCCCCTCTTAAGACTGGGCTCCTCCTGGAAGAAGACTTCATTTTACACTCTGAAACATATTTTGTTTTATAGCCCGCCTAAACTTTGCTAATTTGAGCGCCCATGTGCATTTTTCTCTCCATCCTGGATGATCTTTTACTTAATACAGTTTAAAAATCCAAAATATTTATAGAATTTTTATTCCTAAACCAAATTAGGTGTTGCTATTAAAATTTAATAATGCTACTATATATTTCTGTACACTGTGTATCTTCAGAGGAGAAGAAGCATTCTTAAAAATTGAAAGTTGTTTTGCAGTGAAGTCTCAGCAGCAGAACACAATTATCTATGGAATGTGTTAAGTGAAGCTTGGGAACAGAGTGTAATAGAAAATTGGTGTTTCTGTGACTGCTGAATACTTATTTATTGTGGAATATTTATTAACTCACTCCTAGTTACATCAGTTCACAGAAAACCAGGCCAAGTGTATTACCCTGTAATCTGAGTTTCCAGAGCTTTGTAGCTATGTCAATAAAGCAGAGAGACTGCAGAACCCAGACATATTTCTGCAGCTGCTCACCAGCCAGGATGTTTACACAGTGCTTTGGGGAGGCATCTGCTTTCTACAGCAGCAGAGCCGGGCTGTGTCTGAGCTGGAATCCTCTGGACTCAGCCCTGCCATGGCCACTAGCAGTGTGACAGAGCCATGTTCCAGTTCCTCCTGCCTTAAATGCATTTTGGCATCTAAATCCTTCTCATGGAGTGCTGGTTGGATTTGGTGCTAAGACACAAAGCATCCAACTTGTCAGCTTGGAGTCCATCTCTGCAGAGAACCTGGAGTTGCTCTGTATGTTCCTGGGCTGCTCCTGCATGGCCATTCCCACAGAGAAGCTGGAAGCAAAGCCAAGCCAGACCCAAGCTAACAGCTCCAACAGGGTGAACACACATGGAGAGGGTTTCAGAATCACCCCCTATCCAAAACAACTAAAATTTCCAATTTTGGACTTGCTGGATCCATAATAACCAAGATTTGCTTTCGATTTTGGTTTCCCACAACCAGGAACATTGACAGTGGAATTCCAACTCAACTGAAATATATAAACCCTTTGCTGATTTACTTCAAGTTCTGCTGAAACTTTGGAAAGGGAGTTCAGAGCCTCAAATCCAGTAGTACTTGGCTTGTTTAGTCTAGGAAAAACATGTTCACTGTTTTTAAACCCAACAGGGAATAAACACTTGAGAGGGAGAAAAGTAAGTTGTGTCAAACAAAACTGACATGAAAAGAAGACTCATCAGTGGAGAAATGTAGAGAATGAGATCAGTCATGTTCTGAAACATTTTTCTGATTCAACCAGGGAGGGCAGAAAATGCATCAAGGTTTAGCACACAGCCTGATAATCCTGTTCCTTAAGGATTTGTTTATCAGGGGAGACACTCCCTGATCAAAGACAGGTGTCAACTTCAAGTTGAAGTAAAAATATAATAAGTTAAAAATAAAAAGTTAATGACCAAAACACTTTGACAGATCTATTTTTGATTAGCAAAATAATACCTCAAACTATTGATGAGGTGCATTTGCAGTCCAACTGCAGTCACTTGTCTTCCCTTGCAGGAATGAGATGTAAGATTTGGCGTTTTTTTTCTCTGATTTTATTCAACAAAACAGCTTTCCTACATTATTACTCCTGATCAGCCATCGACTTGTCTGTGCTCTTCAGTGGGGTTTTTTTGGTAGGAACTTAGTCTTAAAACAATATTTAGAACAGTTAATGCTTGTGGCTTTAGGTGTTTCATTTGGACCAGAGACAGGAAGAACCCCTAACTAAAACTATGTGATTTAATATGGTGCTTTTTACAAAATAATGAAATAAGAATGCAAAAAAAAAAAATCATTCCAATCTCCATTTTTAGGCTTGAAGACAACATTTCCCTAAAGGAAAGCTGTAGACAACCAAGAACCAGCTTAAAAAGAGACTGTAGTAAGGCTCTGGTGAAAAATTTAAATGGCATTTTCTGTCTTGAGTGAGTTGCTCAAAGTTCCCTTTTCAGCTTTTTTGGCTCTTGGTTGAACAAACATTTGAGGAGAAACCAGGCAATATGAGACTGCCCAAAGATGATGCATTTCCACAGCTGGGTGACCAATCCACAGACAAACTCTTCATCTTTGTATGAATGATCTGTGAGCAAGCAATGTGTGCTCCTCACTTTAAATACCTTCTAATGTATGTATTTGTATCCTTGCTACAACAAGTTCTCTTTTCTTGGGTACAGGATAAAATTTGAATTACGAACTTATCATTTACAAGACCTGTAGGACTGTGACCTTGATTACAAAGTAAAAAAAAAAAAAAAAGATACAGTATGTTGGGTATTTGCACGAAATCGGCCATATGAACGATCCAAACTTCGCTGGGTTGAGAGGCCTCGGGGGCCTGTAACAGGGCTGCATACCTGAAGGCAAAGGTATTGTCCGAGAATAGAAAACTGACCTCGGCAACAAGATAAGAAAGCATTATGTATATGAGGAAGTGAAGAAGTTTTACTGATTTGCTATTAGAACGTATAAACAATTTATAATAACCAATAATAGAAGAATATTATGTAGGTAGACAGTATATGTAACCAATAAACATGAAGCACTACATATATAAGGGGGCTATTTTTAACAATAAATCGGCATTCTAATAATCATATTGATTATGTGTGAGTGTCCGTGACTCTCCGCGTCAGGAAAATCCACATCAACAGTAAGTCTGTGCCATATCTAATTTTACAGCTTTGTGATCAGATTTCAGTCTTTATTAGAACCGTACTTAAAATAGAATTTCTTTGTCACATATTTTGTTGTATTGCTGTTCATTGCCTGCATGGAACCATTTTTCTTTCTTAATTAGCAATTAGGGAGAAAACCTATAAGCCTGAACATTAAACTAATAAAATTTTGGCAACACCACTTAGCAATTTAGACTCTGAAGCAATATAAATTTGCTTTAAATTCAGATCATCTTTTCATTAATCTCCATATACCAAACATAAAAAATAGCTGTAGCTGTAGAAATGAAAGTTCATTGTGTGAAAATTGCCAACCCTGCAAAAGGGATCAATAACTTAATAATCTAATCCCTTGGAATAGTACGTCTAAGCACCTGAAAAAACATGACATGTAACACTGTAATTTTAATTATTTCTTCTTTTTAAAATTTCTTTATTTTTAAATTTATTATTACCAGTGTAACCTTACCTTAGCGGAGCAACTCTGAAAGGAGGAGAGGTCAGAGATAATGCAAGAAGAGGAAAAAAGATGGGTGAAAACAATACTTGAACACGAATTACCACAATTCATTCCAGCAAGGAATGACTGCAGATTCCTGTGCTCCCTAGGCTGGTTGTTTGGGTTGGTGGTTTGCGTTTTAAGCCATTGTCCATGGCAGGAGCATTTCCTGTGTGAAGCTGAGCTGTGTGATGCCCGTGCCCCTCCCCAGGGCTGCACTCACCGGTATGAGGTCTCAGGCAGCAAACCCTCGATGACGTGACTCGTCACGTTCCCCACGGGAATGCTGACATCTCCCAGGTCGATGTTGTATGATGTGATCTCAGCCCCGTTATTGCTTGGCTCTTCCCAGCTCAGTACAAGGCACACAGAGGGTGAGGGCTGGCAGGAACCCACGTGCTCGTCCTCCAGCACGGACAGGGTGGACACGGCATCAGGCACGGACGCGGGGATTCTGCAGGACACCAGCTCGCTGTAGGGTCCAGCTCCAGCCTGGTTAATGGCCTGGGTGTGAAAACAAAAGATATTTGCCAGTGTTTTCCTTCACATGTGTGTCAAGTTCATAATCATGAACTGTGCAGCCTGGAAGAGCTGAGTGAATTCTTCAGAGGACAGGCACTGCTGGCTTCTTTTCTAAAGCATGACTCACACCCTCTGCTATCCTAGGGAATTAGGATCTTCCTTTGTCACTCAGGAACATCTCAGAAAAACTGGAGAATATTTCTCTTTTTCCTAATATATATTTAATAACCTTTTTATCAGTGGCAAACTTTGGTTAGTAAGGGGAAATGTCAGTTATGCTGCCAGTGACAGGTGACATCATGTTGGCTCAGCAAACTGGTTACCCAAAATTACTAAGCCACCCAGTACAAAGTTCCCAGTATACCGCAGGGTGCCCCATCAGATGCTTTATGCAAGCAAAATATCCCTAAAGATAAAGGATATTTGGCTTGTTAAAAACTACCCTGGTTCCTAATTTGGAAAATAGATTACTAATCTCATGCTAAAAACCTTCTGATATAAGAATATAGGACTGCAGCATGGCATTAAGCCTATGAGTCACATTTCCCCAGAATCACAGAATGATTAAAGTTGGAAAAGTCATAACTCACTACCAAACCACAACCAAAGCACACAGCTCAGTATCTCCCACAAAAGAAGCGAGCAACAATTTATCAACCTTCTCATCCTAACTCCTAGATTCTGAATCCCAGTGGAAACCAAGTTTCAAAATCTCGCCCCTTTCTGCTCATTAATAAGAGGCTTTAACACTGCACAGTTGTACAGGCGTGGGGTTTTATCAGCTGGTGCTCAGCCAGTGGCAAAAGCTGTACCCACTGCACTGGAATTGCCTAGCAAATGACTGATGTTACCTCCTCAGGATTATTATAAACTCAATCACAGAACCCATGCAGGCTGGAAAGGCCTGTGGGACTCATCTCGTCCAACTTGCTACCCCAGCCAGGGTCAGACAATGCAGACCAGGCTGCTCAGGCTTTTTTTCCAGTTGGGTCTTGAAAAATTCCAGGTATGTAGATTGCACAGCCTCTCTGGACAACTGTTAGATCCTTAATTGCCTGCACAGTGATAGTTTTTTTCTTTGTATCTCATCTGAACATCCCTATTTCAACCCGGAGCAACACTGGGTGCAGCATTCCAGGTTGTCAGGAATGGCACATAATGGGCAATGCCACCTTCCCTGGATCTGCTGGCTGGGCTCCTCCTGGCACAGCCCAGCATCCTGCCAGCACACAAGGTATGGGGAGAGCTTACAGAATATTGTACAGGAGAAACTACAGGAGTCCAGAAGGCACAGACCTCTAGAAACAGCTTTGATACTGCCCAGCACCCTCCACATCTCCTTTACATTTCAAAAAGTTAGCCCAGAGTCTCCCATCAGATTACAATTAATTAAAAAATCCAGGCTTACAATGTTGCCAGCAGGGCTCTGATGGCAATGACAGGACACATCAAACAATTGTTTGATGTCTAATCTGTGCTTAACTGCAGCGAATAACTTATTTCTGCTCTGCATAATACAAACACAAAGCCATGTTCTGTTTTTCCAGGAGGCGTTTAGTTCAATTAAAGAAAGAGATAATAAAGTTACATTTGTCAGCCTTTAAAAAGCCCTTCAAAACAAATCCTGCTCCGGGGAAATCTTCTATTTAGTGCAGTGCTCCTGGAGCTGTTAGAAGTGAGCCCTATTTCGTGCTCTGCCAATGATATGATTTGTCTTGCCTCAAAACCAGTGTTTGGCCATTTGTATCTCGCTCCAAGCAATTTATTGTCACTGGTGTTTTTTAACTGCTTTATTGGACAATCTCATCACCATAACTGATGGGGCTTTGCTGCCTAGCTGCTTTCCCCTGCCACCCCCAAATGACACAATATTTCCCTTTGCAGAAGTCACTATTGTTTTCAGGAATATTCATTACAGGAAAAGAGTTGAACAACAGTAAACACAATTGTCTGCCCTGCAGTTAGATATGCCTGATTCCTCAATTCTCTCTCTTATTGAGTTACTGTAGATTGAGATAGCAATACTGTGTGTTTATTAGGGGGCTGAATAAATGCGGTTAGAGGGATCTTTATTTTTAAAAAAGGGATTTTTATGTTAAAGCTGATAACAGATAAAATCAACTAAAATTTCTGACACTATTTAACTTCCTTTCTTTGTCTGTTATATCTACTTTGTGGGGAGTTTTTTGTGTAATTGTTTGAAGATTCCAGTGTATCTTGTACGAAATTCTTCTCCATATAATACAGAGGATCAGGTCCAGAGAATGAAGCTCTCTAGAAAGTAATACCTGAGTCACTGATGGACTTGAACAAAATATCTTCTTGCTGTTGTGCTTTTCCTGTAACTTCTACCTATGGATTAAATTATACTGGCTGCATTAAAAACCGAGTAGATTTGTGCAACATTTTTGTGGCAGGTAGTTTGAAATAAGCACCCACTGCAAATCAAAGATGCCATACAGCTGGCTGTTTCTATTTTTAACACGAATTTTTCCTTGGGCTCCCCACAGCAGAGGTCTCAGAGTCTCCTCCCTGCCCAGCAGATGCTGAATGCTCTCCCTCTTGCAGAAACAAGAGGCACTTTCTGGCTCACACCTCCCAGCCACTCACACATTCCCTCATTCCCCCACAGTGCCAGAGCAAGGTACAGACCAGCTCAAGACACAAAATACATTTGAGTGCGCTTGGAGCTGTGGGGCCTGAGCTCTTGGGCTGCTGGCCAGCTCCTCCAAACCTTCTTCCCAAAAAATAAAAAAAAGTCAATATCCTGTTTTAAAAAAAAATATAAGAAGGAAACACTCAACAGAAGCATGTTGTCCTTGATCAAAGAAATTATCCTGGGTGGTCCACATGTTACCAGCTGAGTGGGTATTTGGGTTGGATTAGTGGTGGTATTTTGTCTTCACATACAAATATATCTCATGGAAGACTATCTTGGGTAAAATATATTTACTTCACTCCCAGTTGCTTTACATTCCATTTATTTATCAGTAGACAAAGAATGAAAAGTCCTGTATTTCTACTTTCATACAGATATACCAAATATATTTTAACTGCTACTTTTTACTGAAAATAATAGGAAACAAAGAAATCAAAGAAAAAGAAACCATGTAGAGACTATACGAGATCCAATCTCACAAATCTAAGAGACAAAATGGCAAGCATGAGAACTCACTTTCTGGCAGGTACCATCTCCTGTACACATAGGAATCTACTCAGCTGCTTTGCCTTACTTGATAAATTAAACAGATGCTGGAATTCATTATTTAAGCCAGGGAAATCTTCAATATCCAGTTGGGAGGTAAATATTATTTACCTTTCCTTACCAAGGTAAAAAAACTTTTTTTTTTTTTAAATTTTCTAAACCATTATCATTTTGTTTTGGTGTCAGAGGGCAAGGTGGCTGTTACGAGCTTTAGTCACCGAAAGCAACAAAACACAAGAGCATTTTTAAGTAATGCATCAGTATGCACTGCTTAAAATAACTGTGCATTCCTTCTGCCTTACAGAGCACATAACTTCAGAGGGGCTAATGATAAAAATAAGAAAAGCAGTGGAAGGAAACTCTGGATCTCAGGGGGCAATGCATGCAGCCCTGCTGTACCTGCAGCCTGCAGCAGTAATGCGCTGCCGCTGCCAAGTCACCGATTTCAAAGCAGGTTTCTGTGCCACTGTACGCAAGCTGTAGAGATTCCTCCTCTTCTCCCCACTCTAATCTGTATTCAGAGATCTCAGCACCAGAACATTCAGGACTCTGCAATACAAACATTTATGTGATTCAGTTCAGAAATGAGCACTTTGGATCGCTGCGTTTTGCTGGAGAAGGAATAAAGTACATAGAAAAAAACCCCAACAACCACCCTTATTTTTAAATTAATACACCATTACTGCTGGAAATGGAAACGTACTGAGCTAATGTTCCCTAAGAGGTTTCTGAAACAGGACAATTCTGCACAAAAATTACCTGACTGAAATTCAGAGAAATGAGTGAGTGTACACAGCTACTTTGCTTTCCATCAGGACACTCAGGAATAAATTGTCTCTCCACTGGCTTGGCAGAAGCTCAGCCATGGAGAACATAAAAAAAAAGCATCAATCTAGTGCAGTCCAGCTGAGAGATCAACACACAGCTCTGGAAGCACTGGCCTTGGAGCCTGAAGCAGTCACTTGTGCTGAGAAAAGAACCACCTCAGCAAGAGAGGAGTTGGCCTGAGGTTCTCTGTGGAAGTCACCCATCAGTCCAGAATGGGACCTGAGAGTGTGGATCCTGGCACGTCCACATCGAGATTCCCATGGGATCACAGAATCATCAAATCGTTTGGGTTAAAAGGGACCTTCGAGATCACCTCGTTCCACCCCCTGCCATGGGCAGGACACCTTCATCAGACCAGGCTGCTCCAAGCCCTGTCCAACCTGGCCTTGAACAATTCCAGGGATGGGGCAGCCACAGCTTCTCTGGGCAACCTGTTTTAGTGTTTCAGCACCTTCACAATACAGAATTTCTTCCCAATATCTAATCCAAACCTGTTCTCTTCCACATATCCCCAGCAAGCCCTTCATTTAGGGGAACACAAAATGAATGCCTGAATGTGTTGGAGGGGAGCCATCACAGGCAAAAGAGCACAGTTCCCAAACCAAAATATTTGGTGTTTTAACAGAACTACCTAGAGCTGTACTGTGTGGCCTGAAGCAGCTCAGGGAAGCACTGCTCTGCCTGCAGAAGTGTGGCCCACAAGGACTCAGTGATTTTGACAGGGAAGGGGTAATTTCCAGTGCAAGGATCCAGAGCCTTGCTGCACACCACAGCGACCACCCTGCACAGACACAGGGGCTTCTCTGGCTCTGCCTCAGGGCTTCCAGCTGTTTGAGTAGGAACATTCAGAGCTCCTAAGCCACATTTTAGAACAATGTGTAAAAAAAAGCATCACATTAGGCACCACAGTGTGCTCCCTAGCCACACTCCACAATGCTTCACTGTTCTTCCTTCTTATTTGTATCAGACAAAAAGTGACACTCTAAGAAAACATAACCACTGCGAATTACAGCTTCATTTATAGCTAGAATAAACAAATATATCCTTCAAATAAATAGAGAGCCTACCAGAACCACTGCTTCATGGCTGGGGAGAGCAAATCCCTGACCATTAAAAGGTAGCATCTACAAGTTCAGTGCAATTTCTAGGTGCAAAAAATATTAATAGCCTCAAACTCCACCAAATACACCTGATTGTTATAAAATTAAATGCAGATTGTGTTTGTATCTAGGTATGTTGTTATCACAATCAATTTATTTGAGCATCTTGCGAATGTCAGTGACTTCTTTCTCAACAGGGACATTGTTTTGGGGAGCAGCCCAATAGAAGCAGGGCTGGATGGCTGCTAGAGTTTCACTGAAAGTCTCTGGCAGAACTACAGCCCCACTGAACCACATCACAATATTATTTATGGTAACATCCTTTCTTTTCTGCCTTAATTACACAACATTTTTTCTTTAATGGCACCAATCATCCCCTTCAGCTAACACTTATCTTGAGCCCAATGCCTAAGATACTGGAGAACAGAGGAGGAATGCACACAAACTAAAATAAAAGTAAATATTTGGGGAAGAGACAAACAATTTTTTAGGGGGAAAAAGCCCTACATTGTAAGCATTTATGGAGAGTTAATTTCATATCAGAGACTTCAGTTTCAGCCCAAATCAAATATTTGTCTTCATAATTCCAACTGAGAACATGGTGCTGTGCTAAAAGGTTTTAGAGAGCACTTCTATCATCTGATGCCAGTGCAGGAGGTCATGTGTCTGAATCCTGGTCTGGAAGACTTGTGACCAACTTTGTGTAATTCTTCAGAGCAAAGTAGAGAAGATGATTTTGTACAATAGAACAGTTTCTACACCAGGTTTCCTTGAATGAAAAGATAGTTCCAGACCAGTGAACAGCTCTCAAGCTCACTTTTGAGTTCTGTCATGACTGTAGAGGTTTGGATAAGCAAGCTGGAGTCAAACAAGCAGGGCACCTGACTTACCTCCCAGCTCACCAGGACTCGTGTGTCAGACAGGAAGGACAGGGAAGGTGCTCTGCACTGGCCTGGTGGCCCTGCTGCTGTGGTGACCTCAGTCGCCTCTGAATACGGCCCATACTAGAGGGGAACAAGATATTATTATTAATACACAGGTGTACACCCAGCTCAAAGCCCTCAAGGGCTTCCCAAGAACAGCACATGAACTTTTTCAGCGCACTACTTTCTCAAAGGCAGACCGGGCTTCCAACACCCAGCACCAAACACCAGGGCTCAGGATGAGACCACACCAATGACTGATCTGAAGTGTGAGGTGAACTCAGGAACAAGCAGAGAGCATGTACATCCTTTGTGCATCCTCCCGTGTGGCAGCAAGTGCTCATGAAAGCAGAAACCACCTCCAATTTGCCCAAAAGTGAGAATGTGCAGTCAGTAACTGAGGAACAGTTTGTGTCCCTCTGCCTTACCTTAGCACAGCGTGTTCACATATCATCACCAGCTTCTCATGGATATAAAGAGGAGCACAGCAAGAGCAAAGCACACACTGGAGTCCATTTCCAGCTTCTTTGACATAAAATGCCTGCCCCAACTCAATTGTGAAAGGACAGGATGTGCTGGAGCCCCAGTCTGGTACAATGAGCAGGGACACACTGCGCTCACACCGCAGACGCTCCGCTCCACGGCAGCTCAGCTCAGACAACTTCTGAGCCCATGGTAGGAGAATAATTTAAATGCAGATTAGCAAAAAAAACCCAAAAAGCCAATTTTCAGGAGTCTGGGAACCTGGCTTCAGCCAGCAGTGCAAGGACAGGAGATAGCACTGAAACAGCTTTTCTGAGGCCTCCCGAGTGGAAGTTTGCTTAGTACATCCCCAAGTTAATTAGAAATCATTCTCCAGAACAAAGGAACTTCATTTGGAAGCAATTAGAGGAAAAACACTGATATTTACTTATTTTGTAATGCAATATTACTGAGCATGAAAAAAATGAGCCATGACAAAAAGGCCAAAAGACACAGAAATGATGAACCCCAGAAAACTTCTCAGCTGATGTGTCAGTATCTGCCACCAAAGAAAAACCAACACTGATGGCTCTGTCTTACAAAGAATGCACATGTCAAAAAATCTCATGTGTTGACTTCTGCTGTTTTCAAGGAAGAATCTGGTAAAGGACATCCTCCCCTATTTTGCACCCAGTAGAAAAACCCAGCCAAACCAGAACCAGCTCCCTCATCAGACAAAGCATGGAACCAGAAATGCTTTGCAACTGTTCTGCCAAAAAAACAACAACAAAAAAAAGCAAGGCATCATATATTCAAAGCTACCAGGCAGGCAATGGCTTTCACTCTAGCAAGTAAATCTAATATTTCCATATGCATTTAATTGATTTTTCACAAAAACAAAACAGTGGGTATTTTCAAAACGAAACAGTTTAACAGTCTTGCAGATTTTCTAATACTCAAGTTAAGTTTTAACAGAACTTCTGCCTGTAAGTGAATAATTTTAAACCTTTGTGTTATGTTTGTCATCAAGATTTCCTGGGAAGCAACATTTCAATGCATGTAGTTTTGTTAGGACTATATGTAATACCACTGGAATGACATAAAGGGAAGCATAACCAACCCAAACCTCAATGAAACAGAAAAAAAAATCTTTCTACAGATGTCCATGGACATCAGACAGAATTTCTGATATATTTGGGAAGGTACTTCTTCCAAGGAAATCATTTAACAAAAAAATCTCATTGAATCTATAAAGCACATATTTTTTTTGAAATTAAAACAAAAAAAATCATCAGAAATGTGAGTTTCCCTCAAAACATAACACCTGGGTGAAATTGCAGTTCTTGTTTTTACACACTTGAGATTTAAAACAAAAAGAAGGAAATGGAACAGAGTCAGGATAAAGAGACTCCTCCCTGCAAACAGCTATGACTTTTAGCAGTGATTTTGCACATTTTGGAGCAGCTGATTTTGGCTGGTTAAATCATGTAAGTGCCTGAAAACTCCTTTTAAAAGAGACGCAGGTCTAAAACCACAGCTCTTCCTCCGAAGTTCCTTCCTAGCATTTACCACATCGTTTTTCTTTTGCCCATCTCCCCATGACCCCGCTGATGAGCAGCCCTGGCAGCTCAGAGCCAGCCCCAGGGCAGTACACGTACCCCGCCGTCGTTCAGGGCCCGCACCCGGAACCTGTACATGGCCCCGGGGAGGAGGCTGCTCACGGTGCACTCCAGCTCTGGCCCCTGGTACACCTCAGAAACCACTTCTTCAGGGGCTGTCATCTCCACACTGTACTCAGAGACAGGGCAGCCACTTTCTGATGGAGGGACATCTAAAAAAAAAAATCATGTAATTTGTTAATAGCATTAGGGTGCATGCTGGGAAGAGCCGTTTTTTACTTCGTAACCACAGAAATGTGTATTTCTGTTTCTGTGTATAGATATACACACACAGATATATCTCTTTTGTTGTGGGCACCTTTGTTTTTGCCCATAAAAACAATGTATTTGATAATCCTTGCATGTTATGTTACAAGTCAGTACCATAGAATCAAACTGCCTGGGGATCACAAAAACAGTGGCCATCAAAATGCTTCCAGGAAGCAACACTGAATTATAGGTGAATTTTTATACTGGTGTTGAAATATATTTGACAGTTAGAAATTTTACTTATTCAGAATTTGGAATGATGCCACAAAAATATCTTGGATGCTGCAAGATTATCATTGTAAAGAAAACACTCTGTTGGAAACTGGCATGTGCCTCGTATTCTGAAAAACGTACATTTTTTGACAATTTAGTGCCATGACTGTAGTTCAACATCTTTGCAAATGTATAGGGGTCCAATACATTATGTGTGTTATATTGTGGATCAGGATTTAAATGCCACGCAAACCCCTCAATATGTTCTAACTCAAATTTTTCAAAGAAGTTATATATTAGAAGTACCAAAATGCTTCTGCCAAGCCAATACTGCAAAGGAATAAAGAAAAAGATTTTGAACCACACTGTGTTTCTGAAATCGAAGGACAGATATTCTAACGAAGCTGATACTTTATAGCCCTGAGAGGGAGGGCTAAAAAAAAAATGGGAGCACAGTGTAAGACCTAAAGGACAGCTGAGCTCAGAAATTCAACACTGAGCCACCACAATTGATTAGAAGCTGCACTTCTGACTTGCTCAGACTCCAGTGGACTTTGCTGTGCACTTCCCAGTGAACACGATACAAGCAGCAGAAACAAAGGCTCAAAGTCAGCAGCTGAGCAGCAGAACCAAAGCTTTAGAGCTGCAGGATGCTGCCCTGGCTTACCCCACTGCAGCTGCACTTCCCTGTGCCTCGGCTTCCCCACGAGCCTGGGCGGGCAGCAGGGCCCCGGCGCCACGCTCAGCGTACGGACAGGTAAACTCTCGGAGCACTGGGGGAGAACATAGCCCAGTTACCCTTTGGCACCAACACACACAGCCCAGCTACCCTCTGGCACAGCCACCACCTTCTGTGAGCCACTGCTACAGAGCAGCACAGGAAATTGTCTTCTACACCCATCACTTCATGGCAATTTATATAAACAATAAAGGAGAGGAGATGCTATCAAGCATGTTACTTAAAAATACAATTAATAGAGTTCCTTATTAGCATTCTCAAAACTGGGCTATTTTGATTTCCCTTGGTTTTAAAATAATATCAAGGCCTAAAGCACTCAATTTTCAATGATAAAAACCATACCAAAGCAGGCAGAATAAGAATACAGGTACTGAAGTGAATTTCAATCAAAGAAGGGAATTACAGGAATCAGTGTCTGAAAAAAGGAACCCAAAAACTTAAAGAATTCAGCAGTATGAAAGATAATTGTTACAACAAACTAGCTCTTTCTGCATCTCCAGTCAATACAGGGTCAAGCACATTAGAGTCTATTGCCTTTTTCAAGCAAGTGGCCACATCAGAGAAACATGATGGTCTTTTCTAATGTAAATACGAACAACTACAGATTGGTTTTGAGGAAACCAAATCTCATCAAATTGGAGCTTGCTGAAAAGAAAATTAGGCACACATAGAAATCTAAAATTCAGCAACTTGCAGCATAAGATTAACTGCAATCTGTAGTTTTACTGTGCTACAGGGAAAACATTTCCCCTCTTTTGAAAGCAGAAGCATTTTACCAAAACCAGCAGATAAATCTCTGAAAAATATAAACCCAACAGCCCTTACTGTTAGATCATACTCACCTGACTGTGTCCACCAGTGCTGATACAGCACGCCCGGAGTTTATACAAAGTGCCTGGTTTCAAGTGAGTACAGGTATATTCTGTAGCTGAGCCACTATAGGCCACTTCCCACTGATTTGCTAAAAATGAGATACATCCAAGTTTAGAGAAGTGGAAAGCAACACATTTAGGAGTGTCTAGGAAGAAGGAAAATCCTCAGTGTGGTCTTCCACAAATGATGCATTTCAGGAAAATCATTAGTATTACTATGAATATTATTTCCCACTTGAGATAACACATAGACATACATGCAAATACATATACTTACAAATATAAATAAATCTAAGTATTATATATAGTGTATAAGTGTACAAATATATGCACACAAATGTAAGTAAAAATATTTCTAGATTTAGCCATGCAACCTAAAGTTCTATCATTATTAGTAAAAACAGGAAACCTAAAAAATCCACTACAAAACCTTCCCAAAATCCAACCCCAGCCCACCCAGGAACCCTGTGAAGTAACATAACTCTGTTTCAATCACATTATTAGGGCATTAATGATAATAACAATTATAGTCTAAAGAGTCAGGACTTCTTTATAGCAGCCATAGTGGATGCAAATTCAGACAATTTTTCTCAAGTTTACCTTCTGGACTTCCTTGAGAAATCTCTAGCAGATACTTTAGGATTTCTGAACCACCATTATCCTGTGGAGGATCTGAAAAAATAGGACGAGAACAGGAGTGAAAGATAACAAAACAACTACCAAGCCTGTTTCTGATCCAGCTCCCTCTCCACAAACTCCTCCACAGTAACTACACCAAGTAATGCATAGCAGAAGTGGGTGACAGATAAAAGTTTTCAGCATGAATCAGAATAAGGCTGCTAGATAATGATGACCCAAACAAAATGTATGGAAAAAGCACTGAAAGAAAAGCTCCATGGAGGTTTGCCCCATTAATAAAGGAAGCAGCTGGAATGAAGCTGCAATGGGACACAAAATGGAAAGTGAAAAGCCTGAAGATGTGCTTGAGTGCAAGTTAATCAAACCCAAAACGTTTTCGCTTCTGAAAACACAAGAGCCTCTACACACCTTATACAATATTAAAAAAATTAAGCTGTCAAGTGCTCCAAACACATTCAACTTTGGACTGAGAAGCAGCATGAAAAATTAAGTTGTAACACACATTTGCACGATTTTATTTGAATTTCTTATGACCCCCAAAAAGCTCTGCTACAGCAATCTGAGCTGGCTTACCCCACTTCACACTAAAGCCATGAGATGTTACTGGCCCCTTGACCACGGGTCTGGTTGGAGGTCCCGGCCTGTCTGGGCTGGTTGTGCAGACCAACACTTCACTGGGAGAACTCTTCCCTTCCACGTTGGAAGCAAACAGCTGAAACAAAACCACAAGTTTGCCCTCGTTCACTGCAATTGCTTTTCTGTCAGTTCTGCATCAGACATCTTTTAGTAATTGCACAAATGTCACCAAACTGGATAGTATGTCGCATCCCAATGTGTGTGGGATTCCAATAACAGATATTAGATTGTCATGATGTTTCTTTACAAACCACAGTGATTTCTTCCCTCCCTCCATCAGCAATAGATCATAACATGTTTAAGATGCAGTGCTGGTTTTCCCTTTAAATGCATCAACTTGCAGTATTTTCCTCATAAAAGAAAAAAGACAACTGTAACATTACCTTTGCTATTCTTGTTTTGGAGGTATTTCAAACTGCTATTTACAACAAAGTAATTCAGGGTATCAGTAATCACACAATTAAAAGTCAGATCAAAGTTGTGCCTGTAGCCAGTGACACTAGGCTACAAATTTCCTCTGATATCAATGCAGTTTTGTAAAACCCATGTTTAATTTGAAAGCAGGGCTGCAAAGAAGCAGTAAGGGGTCCCTTCTCTCACCAGCTATGGCAACCTTTACAATATTAAGCTAAAAGGCATCATCTCCAAGGAACAACACAAACTTCCCAATTGTTTGGGTAGTTCTTCAGGCAACTTCACAAGGTCTTCTGTCCCAGAGAGTAGGAAAAAAACTCTTCCCTGTGAGGTTGGTGAGGCCCTGGACAGGTTGCTCAGAGAAGCTGTGAATGTGCCATGGACAGAAGTGTTCAAGGCCAGGTTGGATGGGGCTTGGAGCACCCTCGTCTAGGGAAAGTTGGCCCTGCTCACAGCAGGAGGGCTGGAATCAGGTGATCTTCCAACCCAAACCATTCCATGACTCTATGATTTAAAGGAGTCTTTGGGTAAAGTTTTGTTTTTGTTGCTCCTGAATATAGCAAGACCTAGAGAAGCCAGGTGTTGGCTTCACACACAGCTTCTGGCCATCTCCAGAGGGACATCCCACTCTGGGTGGCACATCTTGTGGAGCCACTGCAGTGGTCAGTCAAAGATGAATGGACAGTGGCAACGCAGCTCATCCTGGATAAACCCCACTGCCCTTCTCCTCAACAGCTGCACCCAGCATTGTACTGTGATTAGAGAGCTCAGCACCAGACAGGAAAATGACTGAACTTGCTGTTTGCAAGAAGACTCCAGAGCATCTCTCACAGGCTCTGTGTTTACAAGCATACACAGAGTAGAAGACAGCAACACTTGCTAAAAACCAGCTCCAGCACCAGCTACATGGACATATGAGACAGAAAAGTTTCAATCTGTGGCTGCCAGGGGAAGCCAGGCCCCTGTGATGGCCAGGCACCTCACAGGGTTTGCTGCATTCTGCAGAGATGAGATGGGATTCGTCACCAGCGACCAGGTTTTTGGGAGCAATGCAGCCAACTACAACCACCTCACACCCTGAGCTACACTCTTACAACTTCCTCCCACATGGTGCTGAGAACTGTGATTTTTCCTCAAAGTCTGAGCAACAGCATCTCTCGTGTGATAAAAGCAAAAATACAACTAACAGTTTAATAAATTAGGTCACACTATAAAGCAAATTTGTATTTGATGACTCAGTTTTGGAGGAAGCACTAAAGGATCCCTGTAGTGCCTGGAAAAAACCCAACACAGAAAACACTACACCATGACAAGAGGTAAAAGATTTTACCCTGAATTTATACTGTGTGCTTCTTCTGAGATTCTTCACAGTACAGGCTTGCTCCTCTCCAGTGTACTTTGGATGAAACACGCTATCCTAAAAAAAAAGCAAAACCAAAAAAATTCCCATAAATGAGGAATCTGAGCAAGTGTTCCCTGTGTTACAATCTGGATCTAAAACACATTATAGCAAAGGGGCTTAAAAGCTGAGTGCTTTTTTAAAAAACAACAAGAAAAAAACAAACATATAATATATGTTATAATCATTCTTTCTAGTACTACTTTTAAGCTGCAAGGCCATAGTGTTTCCTTTAGAAGAAACATGTTGCAGCAGCCTGGAATAATGTAATTCTGCTGCAAAATAACCACAAAAACAATGGTGGCACTTCAACCTGCTACAGAACTGGAAGTGACAGATGACAGAACACAAGCCCAGCAAGGAGGACCCAGGAGGACACAGCAGACTGACGTGGCTAAGGACAAGCTGCCCTGTATCTCTCTGAATCCTGAGTGACTTTGTAAGTAATCATAGGTGACAACAGAGATTTTTAGCTAAGCCTAATTCTGCTGTGCAGCAGAGAAAATCACAGAGCTCCACCCTGCCAAGTACCCAGTACTCCTGGAAGGCCCTCCAAAGCAGCAGTCCATGCTCTTCTCAGTGACCTCCAATTAATAAATCAAAACTCAGTCTAAGTCATGCACTTTATAGCAACACAGTACTTACATTATCTTCTTCCTGAATTTCCAGGGTGTAGGAAATCACTTCCTCTGGTGTGCATCCTTCTACCTTATTCCACTGCAAGGAGATCCACGTCACGCCAGCTCGAACGAGCCGTGGAGCAGAAGGGGTCTGAGGAATATTGCCTGCAGTGTAGCAAACCACTTCCTGGCTGTACCCACTGCTCACAGACAGAGCACAGAGAGAGGAATATTAAAAACAAACAAACCTTCAAAAGCCCCCCGAAACAAAGAAATAGAACAAACCAACAAAACCCCACCACAAAAACACAAAGCTAAAGAAACCTAAACCTCAATGTACTTAGAGAAATATTTCACATTTTCAAAAAATCTGGACAATGTTCAAATTTCTCAGGTGGAAAAGATGAACACCCACTTAGGAACTGCCAGAACTAAGAATAGAAAAAAATGCAGGATAATGTGTCCTCACAGTCATTTTTACAGATCTCACCACAATAACATTGGAAAAAAATATCTGAATGCCTAAAAGTATTAACTTGGTATTAACTGTGAAGTGGAGGAAAATCTCTTTTAACAAAGAGGAACTAAAGTATAGGAATTAAAGCCTCAAGTGTTCAACTTCTGGATGTTGAAACTGAGATGTGCAGAATACAGCTTCTATAAACTCTGATCAAAGCTCTCAATGGAAGGTAACATTCTTGCAGTTTTCAAATCTGTCTCCCAAGTACAAAACATACTTTGTGCCTTAAAGTCACACCATGAACTTAACACACAGAAAAAGCCACATCTCCTTATTCTGAATCTTTTTTCTCAAAAATAACCTATTTGTTGAAATACACTTTATTTAAATAAACTACCTATAACTAAAACCCAATCAAGACAAAAATCATCATGCGTGGTAAGTCTACAAGCATTACAACAAACCGAAGCCATCTCATGACATGAAGTGTTAGATGACATTATCATGCCTTGATTTTGAGTGCTGTCTATAAAAATAAGGCATGTGTTGCTGGTGCTTATCTCACAGATTAGCACAGAGCAGCTGACCATAAAGAGTTTTTGGTTCACTCCTTCCTCAATAGCCTGAGAGGAGAGAAAAAAGGGAGAAAGACAACAAAAAAAAGGGAGTGGGGGGTGGGAGAGGAGTGGTGAAACACACCCTGAGATATGTAAAAAAACTGGAATCTGGCAAAGAAAAGAGGTGTCAGAACTGGGAACTCTGCACAAACCCAATTCCCTTCCAGTTACTCAGCAACTCCAGCTCAGCCCCCTTCTCTCTCCTCATTGAGTATTATTTCAATAAGGAGGGAATCAACCTTGCAAGAAGTTGGGAAAAGGGACTGTGCACACATGAGTGGTCTCAGTCCATCTCAGGGAAAACACAGGAATGTGAATAAAGAAGCTTTCTAAAGCTATAAATTACTGAGAGGCTTGTGTTTCAGAAGAGAGAACAATACAGGAGTCTCCCTCCACAAAACACAGTTATATAGCACTAGTGCTTCTTTTGTGTCCTTGCAATAATCATTCAATCCTGTTTAGCTAAGAAGGACAATAAAGGAGTACACAAGGGCACTGGATGTTTGGCTTCTTCACAGCTAAACCTTTCCTGGCCTGCTCTGCTTGCCTGAGCACAGAAGCACACCCAGCCCCTGGAGCACAATGTCTCTCTGGGCACATTCTGCTCCTCAGCTGCAGAACATTTCATCCCCGTGTTCCCTAGCAGCTCCCAGAGGATTGAACTCAGTCTGATTTCTCACCCATCCTCATGTGAGTGCATCAGTTCACGTGCAAGGAAAAGCAGGAGCTAAACCCCATCTTTTAGTGCCTTGGATGTGCCTGTCCTCTCCCAGTTCTGCCTGTCTCTCCCTTCTTTCCCACCCCATCAGCCACCCTGCCAGATGCGAAGAAGGAAGGGACTGTACTGCTGAGAAGAGACAGAAGGGCTTTGCTTTAAACCAGAAAAATAAATATATCAAGATTCCTTTCAAAATCTGGAACTTAACTTCCCCTTGCTTGTTTTTCTTGGTTCACAGAGGTCCCTAGTGGGAATTTTACATAACAGATGTATTCTTTTTGTATTAGGAATAGACCACAAAACACCATTTAACACCTCAAAAGGAGCCTATCTGCTTAGACTGATCTCATCATGCTGAAGGTACACAGCAATTCCCTGAGGGATGAAGGCTATCACCAAGGAAAGCATGACTTACCTTGAAGCACTAGTAACAGAGCAAATGTCAGATATTTAACTCAAAACCATGAAGAGAAAAACAAAACTTTACCAGAAATTCCTCTTTACGCTGTCACTGATAGGTAAACTTTTCAAACACCACTTTTTCTCAATGAATGTGTATCCTGAGAAACTCACCTAGTACCGATGTCGTTCTGGGCTGCCAGTCGGAAGGTGTAACCCAAAGCTGGGCACAGCTTGGTCAGCTTGCAATGCTTCTGGCTCCCAAAGTAACATTCTCTGAAACCACTGTTCCTCTTTCCCTAGAAAGAGAGGAATCTGTAATGGGATCGCTATGAAACAAAATCACGCCACGCTGATTCTAAAAGGAGCTGTTAAATCATATTGGAATGAGATGTTTCCATAAAGGAAGCCGTGCAAGCACTGACAGCACTGCTGTGCTCTGAAAATCACACAGATCAGCACAGTTAGCCTGCTGACAGATCCCTCCTCCTCACCTTCTTGTAGCTGTGAGATGTGTCTACAGCTCCAGCTTGAAATGCAATTCATCCCACTCATGAACAAAAAAGTGGGAAAATTATGAGTGAAATGAATCTCTGAATCTACTCGGCCACAGCAGCACGGCAAAGGTGCAGCCTTTTTCTCTGCAAGCACTGTCCTCCACACGTGCATCCCTCGCTGGGAGTGTTTCAGGAATTCCCAATCCCACAAGAGGGCTCTCGCTCCCCACGGTCCAGCACGGCCAGAGCCAGCGGGACAAGCTGGGTGTGACCTTCCCCTGCTCTCCGGGGCAAAATTACTCATCCCAGAGGAACACTGAACGTGCCAGGCTCTGCACCCACCCCTCTGCCCGGAGCACACGGCATGTGAGGAGTGAACAGGATTTGCAGGGAAGTTTGTAACGTTGTTAAGGAAGCTGTTTGCCAGAGGGATGGTTTATGGGAGCTTCACATCAACATGACCTGGAGCAATGATCCATCCTGGCAAAGACAAGAGGAGGGAGCAGCCTAGAGAGTACCAAGACACTTCCCCAGCTCCCAAATACTTCCTCAGGTACTGGTTTGTACCTCAGCACCGCTGAGCACAAGGACACTCAGAACTTCTCTCCCCCACCCCACCATTTAAAGCAAAACCAAACCCTTATCAATCCATCCCAGCTTGGTACATCTTGGGGCAGAAATAAGGACAAGCTGTTTGCGGGACAGAGATCCTAAAGTAACAGGGAATGTCTGGACTCATCCTACGCCACACATGGAAAATGGTCAGTTTGAAATCTTTCAGGAAAAAGGGCACGGATTGCTCAGCTCCTCATAAATAATATCTACCAGAAATGAAGTAGTTGAAAGGAGTTTTAATTTCAATACTCAAATACAAAATTAATGGACAATTACATTATGAAGCACCCAAAAGCACACCAGAATGGAAACCTAACAAAGCACATCCACGGGCTCCAGCATGTGCAGGAGACAGGGTTATGCCCATCTCTGCAACTTCTTCTGACTGGAAAGCTCTGCTGAGCTATTTACTTATTCGTTTTGGCACGTGTCTGTACAATTTTTAATTTTTGTTTTACTATTTACACAGGCATCCCTCCCTGAGGCCAAGAGCCTCACCTGCTGTGCCTCCTTGGGCTCACTCTGCCCTCCCACACACTGCTCCTCCTTCATGCTCAGAACACCACCACTACAGATCTCAAAAATACCCGAGTGGGACATGCATTTTTCACTGCCCCATTCTCCAGCCTCTGCCAATTTCTACTTCTTCTCCCTCTGACTGTGACACAGAAGGAAAAACTCTCTGAAAGGTTTGCAGTGAATCTTCAGAACGTGTTTATCAGGCTGGAAACAACCACGCAGATCTCCAGCACAGCACAACAACGTGGAGGCACTGAAGGGACATTTAGCACACTGGCAAACAGCCAGAACTTTTATTTATACAGTGGAAGCCTACACTTGTTCTAGAACTTCTTTACACACAATCTCCTTCGATTTCACCCACCTGCTCCAGCTGCAGCATTACTACACAGCTCAAGTAAATTAAGGAGTGGAATTGGAAAAGAATCACGAAACCCAAAGCAAAAACATTTTGTAAATGAGAAAACCTTTTCAGATCTAAAATCCCTAGCTATAGAGTGCTATGAGAGAATTCCTAGTTACAGAGTTCTATGACAGAATTTCTTTAGGACAGGTGAGCATACTTCTCAACTCAGAAGTAATGTATTTAAAATGCAGACTATGTAAAACCTAATTAGAAATCTTATGTTTCAGTAAAATATCCATTAATCAGTGCAGCACTACTAAAAATAGATCTTTTTTATCACCTATGCAAACTCTCTTTTACAGGTTGAGTTGCATTAAATTAATTTTTCCTCAACTCTTTAATAGCTTCACTGCTTATAAATAATTGAAAACATTTAATCTACTTTGGATTTCTGTTTAAGAATGCCTTTTAAAAAAATAATTTTCCCATGTTTTTTTTCCAAGAGAACAAAGTGACCAGTTGCTAAGCATGTGGTCAATAAAACAATGCTGGCTAAAAAGGAAAATCATGGAAAATCTCACCTATAGCACAATGCCTCAGCTGAAAGCAATGGGCCAAGCAAACTCATTTGTCAGACTGGTTGGTTAAAACTTTGCCAAGATTGCCAAACATTTAAGGTATCCTTAATTTTATAACAGTACAAACTCCGATATTGTATATATTTCTCTTCTAAACTGGTATTGTACATTTCCCAGACTCACTCAGAGACGATATTCAGATTACTCAGACTGGCTGGTATTTTGGATTCTATTGGCACTAATTGGAGAGGCTGGCCGATATTTCTAATTATCCTGGCATTAATAGCCTGGAAATAGCCTCTCCGCTCCTTCTCTCCCAAGATTTATGAAAGCACTAATGCTGGCATAATTATAGACAGGAACAACTGGCAGGCTGGTACTGGCTGCCACCCAAGAGTCTTACAGCTTTCCCAGAATCCTTCTCCTATTCTTTGTACACTCGGCATCCAAGTTTTTAATCCTTTAAATAATGTTTCGTAAGTTGCTTAAAATACACTGTATCATTTCTGCGAGTATTTGTAATCCCCAGATTTCAGATGGAGAGCAAGCACTGTGGCCCTTCCCAGCCCTGCTTTCTCCAGCCTGGGTTCCCTTTTCCTCTCCAGAACAGCCCACCCTGGGATGGACCATCAGCATCTGTCTGAGGAAACAAGGGCAATTCAGCTCCACAAATCCGTTCTACTCTGCACAATGCTCCAACACAGTGTTTAAACACAATTAGGAGTTTTGCCGGCTATTTCAGCAGTATTTCAAGCTGCACACTCGCAGGGTGCTTGGTTGTCTTCGGAGAGCGTATTTATTGAAGAAGGGATTTGAGGTTTGAACTGGGTTTTGTTGACTGAGTTCCCTGCAGCAGAGGCAGTAAATAAACACAAAAGGAGGAAGGGGGCACTGCAGGCACAGCACTGCAGGAATGGAGGGAGCACAGTCCTGCACAGACCTCATTGCACATGACTGAAGCAAAGCTCAGCACCACATCTGTGACCAGGATGCAGGACTGACATCTGCTGTGGCCACACCAGCATTGCCTTCTGTGTTTGGGTCATGCTGGCAATAAAAAGGAACAGACTGAAATTCAATCTGACACAGTGCTGTGGAGCAAACTGTCAACAATTAGTGTTAACACACCCTAAGATCTCTGCAAAGCATTTACTGTGCCAGTTATGCAAGTAACCGAATTTTCTCTATACACAAACACTTAGAAGGCAGCAAAGGACCTACAAAACATCCCTAAATTATACGCAAACCCCAATTTTATTCAAGGCTCTCCTCTTGCATGTCTCACAAGAGTGGCCCAGCCACAGAACAGACTCAGAGGGCAGGTAAGTGAACAAACACAAACATGGAGCTCTTTGTATCCAATTCTGGTGGATCACCACTGAGATGCCTGGCTCAGATTATCAGTTGGTATAAACAAGCAGATCTCTGCTACCTCAAGGAATTTAAAACTTTGTGGCAGAACAAAATTATCCCCATTTATCTCTATGTAAACTTCACTATTAACTATCCATCATCAAATCATTAAATAGTGTGGTATTGTATCGGTCTCTCTCTCTCTTGTAAATTAAAATGAGCTGCTTACTGGGTAAGAATTAAAGCTGCTTTGAGTTGTACACAAAACAGGAGGACACACTGCCCTTTCCCATCGAGAGTGAATAGGATACCCTCGCTATCCATATACACAAGAGAAACATTTATTTACTACCACTTAATCACACAACGAGCATTTCACATCTAATTAGTAACAAAGGCCTGGCTCTTACAGCAGTGCCAGCAGCATTTTTCAATGCAGTTACAGTTTACTGATTTTGATGAATGCTGGCATCAGGGAAAGCATCACCTCCTTTACAGTCATGTTTTCTGTTTGGTATATTTTTAATGCTATTTTTTCCCTGATTAGCCTTTTGCTTACCCTGAATAATCCATCCTGGCACCAAGTCATCAATTGATTAGTTCAGGTTTGTAAGTTCAAAGTTCATAGCAAAAGAACCAGAAGGTGAAGTTTTCCTTAATTACTAACTTTAATTGATTTTATTGCCAGACAACTAATGCCAGTCCCAGCATCTGTGGTGCAAGCATGTTCCAATCCCAATGAAATCCAGAATATCTGAGACAGGGGCTGATCCCATCTCCTCTGGAGTTAGTGGAAATTTTCCTAGGGTACATCCAGTGTGTATCTGAGTGACAATTTGGAGGACTGATCTTTCACTCTCCTATTAAAGAATGAAGTGTCCTTCGTAGTTCTTCAGGCATTTTAAGAGATAACAGTTTATTAGCAAGGTATTACAACTCTAATTCAAAGACTTGGATCAGTAAAGGGAAAGCCTTTGTGTTTTTTAACTAAACATGTAGCATCAGTCACATTACAAACCATTTAAACAAACTGGGATAGAAAAATGTAGGATAGCTGGAATAGCTTTATGTATTGACAATCTTTCAGAGTCTGCGGGTCAGGAAAAACCCCAAACCTCAGAACTAAACTGAAGCAGCAGCTGGGTTGGGCTGGCACAGTAACATATTAAGCAGTATAACCTTCTAGAATTTCCCACCTTACCTAATCCTGGGGCTGTAAACACAGAGCAACTGCTGCCACTTTACAGCGACAATTCATTTTCTGCACATAGAAGTGATGCCACCCACACTCCTGGTGGCATTTTGGATGCTACAAACTGTGCCTCTGCCTTGTAGAAACAGGAGGAACCAGGTGAGATAGTGCTGAACATCTGACACACTCTGAGATCTGAGCTGCCCCAGAGAGAGACAAGCTGTGACCCAGCCAGGAGCACAGAGGGGCAGTGGGAGCCCCTCCCTTGGGGGGGTAACTCTGCTCGAGCTGAGGGAACACACTGGTGTGACTGGGACACAACTGGAAGTGTTTGCCTGGATGCCTCCACCACTCTCCACACCTCCCATGCCTGATGCAAGCTTTATTCCCAGAGTCTGAGCTGCAGCCTTTGCACAAGAGCCTTCCAGGAATTGTGTGTCATGAGTGTGGCAATGGCTTTCCACACCATTCTTTCCTAGAAAGGGACTCAACTTCCTAGGCAGTGTGCCACTTTAAGGTGTTTTCCCACCTTTATCATCTTGCTCTCTGCTCTTGCAAAGCCCTCTCTGCTTTGCAGCCACGATTTAATTTCCTTCTGATGGCTGATTTTCCCGTGTTTATATTTTATCCTGTGCCTCACAGCTAATGAATGCTGCTCTCGCTGAGATCTGGCAGCGTGCTCACTGTTGCCTGGCAAGCCTTCTCCCGTGCCCTGATGTATGTATTCCCTGATTTCACCAGGACACAGCGTGGCATTGTGGGGAAAGCAGAGGTTTTGCTTACGTGGAGTTTACACAACCGAGCACGAGGCCACAGAGCACTGCAAGTGAATTCTCTTTTGTACCTGGGTGCCAGAACTGCAGCAGCTAAATGCATTTCACGCCAGAGGCACAACCTGCCATGGCACATGGAAAAGTGACTGCAGCAGCCTGCCAGCCCACCACTGTATGTGAAGAGACTCCTGCAAATCCAGGCACAGCCAGCCTGCATCTTCAGACTTCTCTTTTCACAGGCTTTAATTTCAGTGACTTAAAATTGCATTTCTGTCTCTTATCAGAGAATTTTTAGAGAAGCTACACCTGTGGCATTAACTGTCTCAGAACTTAACAGTTATATTTCAGCCAGGAGTCCTGTCAAACCATTGGAGAGGTACCAAATTAATTTGTGCAGGGCTATTATTCTTTCATCTGTGCTGGCTAGCTATGCATTATAATCTCAGATTTCAGGGCTGTTACTGAGAAAATAAGGTAATTTAAAAAGGTAGACTAAGGGAATCTGGATGCCTTAATTTTTACCCATTGGTAGCTGAACTACCCTAAACCAAACTGCTTCTGCTCTGTGAAAAACAGGTGTCGTAACAATTCTCACTGAAGATAAAACTCTTATTAAAGAATTTAAAGGACAAAAACATTTTGGAATTGCCCTATATATATCCAAACTTATGCCTATGCTCCATGTAGTCAAAATTACCATTACAAGTATTTGCACTGTATTAATTATCAGCTGATGGTCCTTCTTCTGACAAGACCTTCTGTTGCTTCCCTTTCCTTTGCAGGCTGGAATCATCCATGTTTACACTGCTCTGTGCTGCTCTGTTCCCTCAGCTCCAAGTTACTGGAAGCCTTGGAAGAGATCACAAGTGCACAGTCAAGGTGTCACAGAAGGTCTGACAGGATGATCCTGGCCCATCCTGTTGGAGAAATCTCTTTACTCCTCCTTTCCCAGACTCCAACACTTCCCTTTTTCCCTTCTTCAGCGACAACCTTTGGCTTTCCATTATGTGCAGAGGGACAGAAAGCCATTCTGAAGTTTTTAACTTTAGGTCAGGTTCTGGGGGTTTCTCATCATGCAGACCCCACTGGCTGTGACTGCATACAATAGATGTTTGCACAGTGAGTGGTTCCAAACACCCAACATGTAGCAGAACGATCAGGGAATGTGTTACTAATGCCACGGTGGAAAACTATTCATAATAGAAGACTCCCTTTAGAATATTTTTAGCCTACAAAAGATCCTCAAGAGATGTTTCTCAGACTTTACAAACACCCTTTCACGCCCTTAATTTCCTGACTTGTGACTTTTTTTATTTACATCTTGTCCAAGCCATTTCTGTCACCCAATATTTACTCTTTTCCTTCAGAGAGTCTTTCCTTCCTCCCTGACTCATGCTTTCTGCAGAAATATGGCTTGCACAATGGAAAGGGGGCAGAAATTAGGGGGCAGAGGGAGGACTCACAAGAACCCACCTCCAACAAATCCTGCACATCACCTGTCAGGGCCCTCTCCCAACAGCCCAGTGTTAAATAACCATGGAAGATATTTAGGAGAGAACTTATTTTCTTTTGTGTCTGGAAGGGACTAATTGCCACTACACAAAGGACACTTATTTTGACCCTGAGTACATTCTCTGTAGAAAAGTCTGCAAGATCATGGCTCTTCTCCTCTAAAGCAGGAACAAGTGTTTATTCTGCATGCAGCAGCAGAAGAAAGAGATCACGAGCAGAACATAGGATACATGACAAGTAATTAAATAATAAGTAATGCTAATTAACATAAAAAGTATACCAAATGAGTGATAAAAGACTTCAGGGGTACAGAAACAGAACTTTGTCTCTGTATAAAATACTCTGAATGGAAAGTTTTCCCCCTGCTGCCTTGTTCACCTTTCCAACTCTTTACCTAACACCATCAGGATTTCATTTTCCCATTTCTACTTTCTCCTGTATTTAATTACTTTTCTTTACTCAGCAAATCCTTGTAAAGTCTGAGTGCCATTTATTTGTGTATTTATTTCAGCTAGTTACTACTTACCTCATCCCACTCCAGAAGGTAGCTGGTGATTTTTGAACCATTATCAATGGGTGCCTACGAACAAAAATAAACAAAAGGTGATTTGGAGAATCAGAGAAAACAGCTTCACCTCCCCCAGGCAAATGACTAGAGTTTCAAGTGAAACCAAAGCTTTGCACATGGCTTGGCAACCTCTTAACGAATACCGGGAAGAAGCTGGACATAATGCAACACATACATTTTAAAAGTCAAGACAGTGCACAGGAAGGGATTTGTCAGAGTACAGCAAGTTCAAGTCCCTCATTGAAAAATGACTATCTCAGCTTTCAATTATTTCCAACATTTATGCTCACTGTCAGTACTTTTTCCCTGCTTTTGCCCAAACCAAGTGTTACCTACCTTCCACTGTAAGGTTAAGGAGCTTTTGGTCCTGTGCGAGGGTTTGGGTGGGAAGGGACACTCTGGTGCTGAGCTGTGAGTGGTGAAGCTTACTGGCTCTGAGCAGGATCCCTTCACTGAGTTGTACATTGCATATACCCTGGAAACGGTATTCAAATGGGTTACAAATGTGCTGGCAGTTACAGTGGCACTACCTGACTACCAAAGCACCCACGACACCACCCACTAATTTCAGACTTATCACAGACCAATGGTTGTCCTTACTTTACTTCACCTATACAAGAATGCAAAAAAATTACAGCAGAAGAGGAACAGTATTTTGTGCAAATATTCCCACAGACCAATGAATTATCTGCATTATCTTTTCTTTTCACCAGTATTTCCTTGCCTATTACCAGGCTTCCATACACTGTGATAAAATCTTCCTTAAAATACAACAGAGAAAAAGGTATCAACTGTAATGCCTGGTTTGCACTTGATCCACACGGACCATGCTGAGTGCTGGTATCTGCTGGTCTCCTTCCATGGATACAGCCTTCTCTTACATAACTCAGGCATCAACACTTAGTAGACCTCCATGGATTAGAAGTAACACAGCTCAGCAACATTGCTCTGATAAACTAAAAATCTTCAAAGCAAATTTGATTTCAGGCAGACCCTCAGTATGTCAGCATAGAACGTGCAATAGCAAATAATATAGGAAGGCAAATAGGATATAGTTGAGCACTTCCTCATGAGGTGCTTTTCTCTGAAAAATAATGACTTTTTTTTTTCCCTTCACAATTTTCCATGCAGCAAAAGAAAAGTCCAAATTGGAAGTCTTTTACTCAAAAAAAAAGTTCAGGCCATGACCAGACAATGACCTCTGAGTTGGCTGTAGCTATTGTGTGCTTGAATGCAGAGCTAAAGAAAGGGCAATTTCTATATTTGTTTTCAGTAGATAAGAATAATTTATGTACAATGGCCACCTACATAGAATCAAACCTTCTGGGGGAGGTAGACAAGAACTGCTCTGGTGCTGCTTTACACATCCCCTGTTAGCAGGCAGGAGCAACAAGGAGTGCAATTAATTGAGACTGCATCGGGTAAGTGGCACAAACATGTGATGGAAATGAGCGTGGCCCAGCATCCAACACACACCCCAAGGGAAATAAAACCGTGTGAAAATAAGCTCAAAGGGCATCTGCAAGCCACTGAAACACTGAGCACAGCCAGCTCTGAGGGCACAAAATCAATACACCTGAAGGGAAGCAGGTGGTGGCTCAGAGCAAACCAGGTTGTTCCAGGTTGTCCCAGGGCCCAGCAGGGCAGCAACGAGCACAAGCACCTTGTCCAGGAGAGACAAAGCCCTGAGAGATGCTGCCAAGGTCAAGGAGACCCAAGGCGATCTGCCCAGTAACTGCTGGCCCCATAAATTTCTTTACTCAACAGATTTATTTCTTCACAGTCATTAATACATAATGCAGTTTCAGTGAAGAAAAAAAAAACTATAGCGGAAGGCAAACAGCCTCTGTTTCAATGTCAGCTAGCTCCGCTACAAACAGTGCTGCTGCTTTGCAAGTCTGACTTTTGCATTTAGTCACTCCTTTTTAAACAGCAGTTGTTGTTAACTGTTCACAAACATGTTGTTACAATTTGGCAAACCTGCAGGAAGGTGGAGGGAACTGTAGGTCAGGAGGAAGAAGTCAGCCAGGACCTGGGGCAAATACCCAGAAAACCCCTAAAAATGACAGACCTCAGGCCAGCTGTGTATGGTGACCTCTCTGGTGTTTGAAGTTGGCTTTAAAGAGATGTTCAGTGCTTACAGAAGAAGCTCAACAGTGTTTTACAACCTCCTCCTCCTTGTTACCATCCCTTTGCTGCTAAGGCCAGGACTCCTGCCCCACTCGGGAGCGGCCATCTTTTCCTCATTTATGAAAAGTTCCTTCTGGTCTTGTGCTTCTCCTTGAAAAGTTCATTTCAGGGCTCCACTAGAAACTATCCTTGAAAATAAAATGAATCTATAGTATCTGAGCTAGATGGACACATTTTGGTGTAGCATTTTTTGTTTTAGAGCTCAGAAGCAAGGTGTTTGTTCTTTAAAGTTTTACAAACAGGAGCAACCTTGATGTGAAACAGTGTGCCAAACCCAGCCCTTGTCTGGAAAAACAGAAGGGAACAATAGACAGGAGTGAAAAGATTTTTTTAAAGGATATTGAGGGTAAGTGAACAGGATGTACATTCAAAGCCTTGGTTCATATATAAAGTCTTTCAAAAAAAGCAGCATGAGCAGGTAGCGGTGTTAAAACCATCAGAGAGCAAAACTAGAATGTGTTAATAGTCAATAAATGTGTAAAACACATTTTCAGAATCAGAGAGAAATATGTTAGGAAAATATCAACACAAGTCAATGTGAATCTTTTTTTTTTTTTTTTTTGGCTAAATGCTGAAATGACTATGCTCAGATGGATCTGTATTCAGCAGATTTACTTCCCAAAGCGTGGCCTACTTATGAAAAAAGTGTGCTGGAGCACTTTCAGTGTTTATGTTACAGGAACCGAAGAAATATGAGTTGCTTGAGTCAAAATTTTAAACTAGCTCACATATCCTACTTTCAAGCACTTGCAGGCCTGTTATCCATACCAGAAATACAGATACATAAACTTCTTTTTGCCTCTTAACTACAGCAATGACAACAACACAATGAAAGATATTGTCCAAAAAGCACACTCATAGTCCAAGATAAAATCTATGATAAAATATTTAGAAACCACTGAAAAACACACGTACAGAGGTGATAATGAAATTCTTGAACTACACGGTATACTTACTTTAAAAACTTTCACATTTATTCTTATATAATTGAAGAGTTTATATGTAAGTGATATGCAAATTATGCTAACTCACCTGACGTGATAATCTGTTGCTGGCCTAAGGTCCTTCAGGTGATATTCTAATTCTTCTCCACTGTAAGAAAGAAATCCAAACACAACCAATTAATAAATTATGAAAAGCAGTATCACACTTAGCACAGCTAGGGATTTTCTAGTGATACAATTTGAAAGAAGAAAAATAATTCCTCTAAAGAGAAACAGTAGCAAACCATATACCAACAATTTGTCAACACACTTAATGTTTCTTGAAAACTTCATGAAGCTCCATATGCACAGAAGAACAGAATTTATCACACCAATTTATTCAGTAAACTAAATATAGGGCTTTATTTCAATGTTATCTTATATTTTGCTGATATTTGTATAAAGCTCATTGTGGTTTTCAACCCTCCCAGAGCCAAAAAGAGCAAAACCCAAACATTATTATTGTACTTTCTGCATATTCCCTATTCAAAATACTTGACACAAAGTGACCCATTGAACTTCAGAGGAAGAAGCAGAGTTTCTTGCACAACTGTTTCACTTATTGCTTTCTCCTCCAGAACCATGCTCCCTGTGAGGACCACAGCAAGGAGACATTTAATTAACACCCAAAACAGCTGGACCCAGCTCTCTTTCAACACCAAGACAACTTAAAGCAAAGTGTTTTAGACATTTTAAGAAAAAAACCAGCATACTATCTATTAATTTCAAAAGCAGCCAACATAATTAGGGCTATTCTTTTTCCTTCTGGCTTCTCTGCTGGTAAATGAACACTGGGCTCAGTCATGTGTTGCCAAATCTGTGAAGATTAAGGTACGGGTCAGTGCTTAAGTAATAGCCATCTCATGTAAGAGCTTGGCTTATTAATGATTTTAATAAAATATGGGAAACAAGAAAGCTCTCAAATTAGCATAAAGAAATATTTCATAGCTAGCTGGACAAATAAAGGGAGATGTCTCAAAATTAATAGAACAAAACCCAACAGAAAGCACATGCCTGCTGGGTTGCCAGAAATGCACCAGAAAGCCCTCTAATTTTTATTTCATATAATCCAATGCTCTGCAAATCCAGTTTTTTCCCCTCTGCAAGGACGTGCACTCATTTCAAAGACAATGTATTCAACACATTGCAGGCTCTCTTTTGCCTATAGTAGTAACAATTACTGCTGCTCCTGATGGAACATACCACATCAAGCTGAAGGCTGCACTCTGGCCAGCAGCAGGAGACACATCACCGCCAGCAGCTTTAAAACAGATGCACAACATTTCATAACCAGGAGAAAATGTGCAGCCATCACACCAAGAAGCACAAGAAGTACTAGAAAGTGTCCTTCCCAATTTAACAGCTCAGCAGCACATATTAGACTATGGAGATTCTCACATTGGCTCACAAACAGCTGGTGTAAATGCCAGAAAAGGAGTAAAATCAGGCAGCCTTTCCCTGGTTAATACATCCTTTTTGTATTATCCATGACCTGCCTTCACCATACCAAGAGGAATACCCTAATTCACAGGACATCTTAAGAAAGGAGATGGCTTGGTCTCAAGAGGTAATTCCTTAAATGCTCTATCACCTGGACTTTATTTAATGAGATTTGGGAAGGATTAGCTATTTCACAATAGCCAAGGTCACATCTCCAAATTCTCTTTCCTAGACGTCATTAACAGGGAAAAAAAGGCATAACACCATATGTACTTGATCACAGAATGAGCTCAGAGGATCACTGCAAGGAGACACAGAGAAATCCCTCAGGATTTTTACTGAAGTTTGCTGAGAGCCAAGTATTTGGGTTTTTCTGGGGAGCCTCTGTAACCTACTGACTGCTGTACTCCCTCCTCTGCTCATCTCACACACCACAAAGCAGCAAAGCCCTCAAAGTTTGCTCGTTAGCTGCAATAACAAGATTTTACTGTTCTAAATTCTGCAAGTCCACACAAAATTAGCCCATTAGGAAGGCAGCTCTCTTGCTTGCATGGCGTACACGAAAGGTTTTGACATTTAGCATAAAAGAAAAAGTAACCTTTTCACTGGCAAGGGGAGTGACTGCATGGCAAGCAGGATCTGCCACACACCTGGGAGGTGGGATGAGACGAGGTGGCATTTAGGGACCTTGTGACATGCACTCCACCAGCTCCCTGCAACAGGGCGCTCAAATGTGCCTTTCTTCCGTGGCTGATGGCCATGTCAGGATACACCCTGAAAAGCTCAGAGAATTTACTCCTAATGAAACAAAAAAGCATAAAAATGATGGTTTTTACCTGTAAATGGTCTTGTATTTTCCATCCCTCCCTTTATCTGATAAGGCAACCTCGTAGGTACAAGTGTAAGGCAAACCGTTGTTGTGTCTATCTGCATTGAGAAGGCCAGTGGGAGGTGACCAGGAAAGCAAAACTGTTCTTGCTTGAATATTTGTAACCTATAAAAGAAACATCAGTTAATCTGAAATCCGAGGAAAAAAACACTACTCTGTAGGTGTTTGCTTTTTGCTTGCACCTTCACACAATCAATTTCTTGCAAAATGGAAATTTCAGAACTAGAGTTGATAAGCAAAGGGTCAGAAATGATCAACAACACAAACAAAACCACAAATTCATGGCATAAAGTGATGTCTAACAGACGAGGAACACGGAGCGAGGTTCCCCTGCAGTGAACTGGCTCGTCACTGTCTGAGCATCCAGCAAAGGATGCCTCTGGAGGTACCTGCTGCTGTGGCCATTCCCAGAAGGGAACTGGAACTAAGTGGAACAAAGACTTTATTCTATAGATTGTTTCATACACAATTATTTTTCTTAAGTTTTAGTTGGGGGTTTTTTTAAATGAAACTCTGATGGCTTTTTCAGTCATCCTGTTCCTTCTTGCCACTCAAAACCACAATAATTCAACAGCAAATAACTAGAAAAACCCAATTCAACCTGCAAAGTTATGCTGGCTCAAAAGCACGAGGGAAAATCGTAATAGAAGTCCAACTGTCAATTAAAAACTACATTGCAAATTAATCACTTGGTGCCTTGACAGAAGGACTGTGTGTGATCTGCAGTCACCACTGAGTGCAGCAACTCTGTGGCAGAGGAGTGAGGAATCTTTTTTAATAAAAGATGGAAAAAGTACCTCAAACTCCAGTACCAAACCAATTTTATCACCCCACCAGTGGCACTGCATTCTTCTGGAGAGCCAGGTTCACACAGCTTACAGAACTTGCATCACCTTGCTCACGAGGAGAGCCACTGCACATCAGCTGCACACAGCCAACAGCAGCTTCCCAGAGAACAGCCTTCTGTTATCAGGCCAAGAATGAAGAATAAAAAAATCTCCCCTGCCACTGCCTCAGAAGAAAAATAAATAAAAACCAATAGCTGCACTGGTTATCTGGGAAAGGCAGCACATTTTCATACAAGTCTGCTGAAATACCCCAGGGAAGCCTCAAAGCCTCCAGAGCCTCAAATGCTCTGCCACCAACTCTCCACTTTTCATAATGAAAATAATGATGTTTTTCCTTCTTAATTGTAGTGAATATATGAAGAATATTTTTTAGTTAGCCCTCCATATGGAGGAATCAAAGACTGAGGGTTTATAATCTTTATTTTTCCTATGCAACAAATTCCACTGCATATGTAATTCTGACAGATTTTTGCAACACAAAGAGCAAGATGATGTTATTTCAGAAGGTGTAACATGAATGCTGCAGGTGCTCAGTTACACATTTCCCAACTTTTGTTGAGACAAGTGAAATCCCTTAGCCACAAATTACTTGGGAATGAAGTATTAGCAATCAGCTTTCAGGGACTGCTTGTTTACAAATCCAGCTTCTGGATATCTTTACATAATGGGGAATATTAAACTTCTCACGTGAAAACACATTACTACCAGCTGATGAGCACTGCAACTGTTGTGTCTGATATCCATATATCAACCAGATTCTTTCTGAGCAAGTCATAAATCCATTTTTAACAGCCTGACAAGTAGGTGACACCATTAAATGTCTCATCATAAACACCATGATCTCAAAAGTTAGAGATTTTAATTTATAGCAGCACATTTAATTCTTGCCAAGAAAAAAAACCCTTCATTCAACCTACTGTGAAAACTAAGTTTTAAGGCAAGAAGGTTTAAGTAGCATCAAGCTTTCTTTGTAAAAAATACTGACATGCAAATAGTTTTATGAATTTTCATGGCATTTCTTGCTTTCATGGCATTTTCTTATCGTATTTTTCTGATGCTACGAAATCAATGTTTATTTTAAAATCTTGGAGCAGTTAACCCTGATACTGGATAAGATACCTTATAAGAATCTTGAATGATTCAAGTAAGACAAATAAGTTAATTTTTTTGAGATATAGACATAAATGTACATACCCACACGTATATGTGAATGAAAAAAATCTGCATTTAAAATAATATTTTAATCAGAAAACTGAATAACAAGACCCAAATAGATTTTAGGGGTTTTTTCTAACAGACATTACTACTATGCCAGCTCAGCCCATCAACATGCAGTTTCTTTTATTATGGAAATAAGCTTGCATAATTGTTTTTCATAAATTCAGACAGACTTGGAGCTGGAGGCATGATATCCTGCCAATGTTCTATTGAAATGTTTTTCTCTATGACTACTCCCAAGGACACACGTATATATCCCGCATACAGCACAACTCTGGCCTTCCATGAACTTCTACAATCTGTAAAAAGTTAGGTCTTAGGTTTCTTAAAATAAGAGAAAGTATCTTGTGGGCTAACTGCTAGAAACTGTCAGACCATCACTCTGAAGCCAGCACGCAGAGGATAACAGTCCAAACCCAGTTGCTAAGCTGCTCCAGGTACACCATTAATTTCAGAGGGAAGGAGCACCCAGAGGGGCTGCTGGCTGCCTTGGAGCTCGTAGGTACACAGCAACTGCTGCTGGAGGTTTAAAAGCAAACACCAGAAATTGCTGAATACCAGTCTTAGCTGCACTGAGCACACACGGCAAGTGTAGGAAAGCAAGGGAGGGGTCAGTGCCAGCAAGATAAGGCAGAAAACGCAAATCTATTCCCTCCCTGGGCTGTGCATGTCAGCTGGGAACGGATTTATTTGTGTGGCTGGAGATAAACCTATCTGCTGCTCCCTGACCAACAGGCTGATACCATATCACAGTTACCTGCCAATATCTCCTTTCATGGCCAAAACCACCACTTAGTTCACCAAGGAACTCCTTACCTGAGCAGGAAGCACTAGCTTTGCTGTGAAAAAGGGTAAGTTAAATAAATGCGGTTATGAGACGTTGAGAATAACAAGCAGGCCCTTGCAAAACAGCTCAGTATCTTTACCTCCAACTTTTCTATCTTACACGAACACCTTTCCAAAGGTGCAGACCTGGACAAGCCCTCTCCACACTCTAAGGAACAACCCAGCTACCCCCAGGATGGTGGGCTTAATGGCCCTTCTAAACTTGCAGACAGAAATACTTCATCACCAATAAAAAACAGCTTATTGTTCATTAACACTGCACTAATTCCATTTGACAAAATATAAGCAGCCAGAGCACCTCTTCCCAGGCTGGGCAGGTAAACGTCCGTGCTGCTTCTGAGTTCCCCCAACCTGTCTCATCTGTCCCCAGAATCACTGTGCTGGCTTTGAAGAGGGTTGGATTGGCCTTTTAGCTGAGACCTAACAAAAGATTCTCCCACAAGAAGCTCTGTACATCTGGTGAAAAGCACAGTTAATTAGTTTCTGAAAACTTCTCAGTTTACACAGTAAATGCCTCCTTTCTGCTCTATCAAAACTCGGTGGTGTAAATAATTATTCCATAAAAGCCCCTGGGAAAGAATCCAGCTCCTGCACCACTTCAATAAGGATACAAGACTGATGAGTATCAGCCCTTCCTGTCTTTCAGGTAATGAAAAATGCTTCTGTACAACTTTCATTATCTTTCAAATTCCGGGTTAGCATTCACAGGCATCGTGTGGTTCGAGGGCTCATTGTATGTGTGAGAACTACACTGCAAGCAACATTCATTTACTCCCCCGAGGGCAAGGTCTGAAAGGCTTGGGGGTCAAATGAATTCACGGTTATTACTGGGTCAGGATTCTGCTTTTAAATTATGGCTCTAATCCTGCAATTTCAGGCAAAAAAACCCATTGATTAAATATGAGTTTTGCTGCAGAGCCAGTCAGCGGGAGCAGGCTGCCTTTTGGAAAGTCAGGCTGATGTTTGAGCTGTGGTTTGACAGAGCCCTGGTGATTACCCACGGGGGGTGATGTCCCCCCAAGCCCCTTGGCTGTCGGATGCAGCCATTTCAGAAACCCAGAGTCAAGTTTCCCTCCCCTCACCAAGGTATTTGTTTCAGAGAATGCTTGCTTTGTCTGTGATAACATGAATTAAAAACATATTTCAGTTGACACAAAACCACGGGGGAACAAAAGCAAAAAGGTGCCTTTTAAAATTCTGGCTATTAAAGGGACAAAGCTCTGATTAAATTTACAGCTTGGCTGCACATCTCTCAAACAGGTAACAATATCTATTATTGAAAACAGACCTTTTATGAAGTTATAATTTTAAAAGTGTGTATATTTTGTACTCAGAGAGGTACCTGTACAATCCAGACACCTCCCAGTGATAGCTCTCCTGCAGGAGTTGCTCACAAGCCTAATCCCTTTGGATGGCTTCATCACCCCGTGGATGGAGGGAGCTGCCCACTTGGACAAATCAAACGCATGTGCTGCAGACACAGCATCACCCACTTGCCACTGACTCACCACTCTGTGTTCTTTTCCTTTGCATCATTTTCTTTTTCTATACATTGTTTTATTTTTCACTTGTATATGCGTAAGATTTGCCAAGAAACACGACCAAGATTACTATTTAAGCACAATATGATATATTTCTATCAGATGTAACACTGACTACACACACACACATTCACAGCAATTCATGATTTGTGAGAGTCCTGTGAGTTTAATTACTCACAAATGTCAAAATTACAGAGAGAATAGTAGGTAATCCCTGACATCACCTCAGTAAATGTCATTATTATTGAACCAGCATTTGCCATGGTTTAGTTTTTTTTAAAAAATCCTATTTTTGGCATGATTAAAGGAAAATTATTTTTGTCTATTTTTCGTTTTTTGTTTCTTTCTCCTTTAAAGGCTCTGGTTACCATAAATCTAATCGCACAGATCTCAGAATCCTGCAAATTGCTCTAACAGCTTCTCTTCCCATCTCTACAGATAAAAGTATGAAACAACACATTTTTCTTGTCAGCTCTTTGGATCTTTGTAAAAGCACCTGGCTGTGGCTATTGACCAAATAAGTAACATTCAGGTGGTCCTTGGGACAAAAATATTGACTCCCTCTGTACAACAAACAAGCCTAATTCTGTGCTAAGTGCACCTTCTTCCCTTCTGATCACCCTGAAACTCTTCTCTCAAGTCTTGAGCTCAGTATTGTCACTTGTTTCCACACACAATGAAGTGACTTCCTCCTTGTGAACAGAGCTCAGGCTGGTGTTTATCATCTCTGCAGGCCTGGCTTTGAACATGCTCCTGCCCATGCCAGGACATCAGCACCTATTGAAGGAGCAATTTAACACCAAACACCTTCTGTATTTATTCAGAACAAAAGCATCCATCAGAAGAGAGTCCAAAAAATAAAACTCAGCCTATGCTCATGCCTGGCTGACCCTGAGCTCTGCCACTCCTGCAGCCAAGGCTCCCACTGCACAATATCTCTGTATCAGCCTCTAGCACTTGAACTCAGCCTTCACATGAGATTTCCACCACTATTTTTTATTTATTTGTGCCCTATCTCTCTTGCTGGACAGAGAAGGACCTGTGCTCTGGAGAGTAAAGGAGATGGGCTGTGCTTTGGGATTTCTATCTCACTCTGCCCCATGACTGCTTCTCCCAGTGCTGGCTTGGACCATTCATTCAGACCCACAGTACTCTTCTGGCTTTCATTTGACACACCAAACTAGACAAGCATGACATTCAAAGGGCTTACAACCAGATTTATTAATAACCTCACCTGACTGCAGTCACACTCAGCATTTGGTGTTATTTACAGGGTGATTCAATTCCATTATAATTCACAGGCTTTTATGGCTCAGACAAACACAGTCTATAGTAATTTGCCATTGAATAATAGAATTAGCTTAATTTAATCATGATTAAAGACATAAATTGCTCATGACAAACAAAATTAAACCCAGGGGAGAGTGGGTAAGAGCTATCTATGTAAGTCAACCCAGTGCATTGAGATGCCCATCACAGTATGAATACTGGGAATTGTCCTCTGGAAACAGACAACTGGTGCAATTCCTGGAGTGGGCAGAGCTCTCTAACACCCATGAGCACAAAAGATCCTTCAGATTTATATTCCAGTAAAGTGAGTTAGTGGCAACCATGTACTAAGGGAAAAAATCAGAGGTGCTCCCTTGTGAAATCACCAGTATGTTGTGACACAATCTACTTTTCACATTTGCTATTGTACGTTTACATGGCAATTTGGGATCACATACCTGTGGTTTCTCCATTCCAGAAAGAATGTCTTGAACCCTTTTCGTTTCTGAATCAAATTCTGTAAAATAGAGAATGTGGAAAGAGAAAGAGAAATAAATTACCAAAAAAACCCCAAAAATTTCAGTTACATCAATAAAAATAGGGGAAGAAGAGAGACAGACATTACCTGCATATGAGCATCAGTTGCCTTGAGAATTTAAGGAAATCAAATTAAGAGAGAAAAAGGAGAGAATGAAACTTGCAGTAATTGCAGATCTTCAGAAAGGTGAGACTATTTGTAGAGGTAGCCTCCATAAACAGTGCTATTAATTGTGATCTGCATTCAGAGAGCAAAACCACTCTGTTTCCAGAACTCTGACTAGGAATTTTTCAGTTCCTGCAAAACCTGGTTTGTTAACCAAACCCACCCTCGCTCCCGCAGCTGCAGACTGGGCTGTCCACCTACCCACCAGGGCCCTGGGGAGGACAAAGTGGCCTTGTCCCATGCAGGGAAAACCCAGAGGAGCCACACAGGTGCCTGGCCTGAGCCAACATCCAACCTGCAGCCACCTGTCCTTAAATTGGGTAATGCCCAAAGCTCTTCTACAGCCACCTTCCAACTGTGGAGGCAGTAAAGTGATGCCAGGCAAATTCCAGCAGCAACCCATCCTCCCTGCCCGAGCCTTGTGTCTGGTACAGCAGCTCTTGCAGGGGGTTACACAGAGGTACCTACAGGCTGTGAAATACTCCCCCTAAACTAGAGGGATAATTGTGCAGAAGGTGCTGCAGAGGCCATCCTCTGAGCAGAGCCATCAGCCTTTCCCCCTCCCTCCCCCCCAAAACAATCTTGAGGTAAAACATCAGCTTAGAGTAATGAGGTGACACAAAGCAGCTTTATTCCTTTTGGACGACAGCACAGAGGGGCCTCACTTTCCACTACAGTATTCTCTAATGGAAAACTAGGAACATATTTTCCTGGGGTTTTTTTTTTTTTTTTATTAGTTATCTTTTTCAAAATGTTAATGCAGAAAGTTTGCTTACCAAAGCAGAAGAACAATCTCTCACCTAAAGCAAAATGAGCCAGTACATGGCATAGGAAGCAAAAAACATTAATAAACAGGTGGGATCAGATCAACAGCTTTCACTAATGATTCCCCCAAAACCTGACCTACTTCTCGTAGCCCAAGAACGTGTCTTTATTTTTGTCTGTGACCTGCTTTAAAAAAGTAGATCTTTTTAAAAATTCCATGTGCTCGACTGCCAAAAAATAGAATTGGCTGAATGCTGATGGCAGAATTCCAGTGTAAATGCCCATCTCTCCCTACAAGAATGCACCTTGGTGTGGAGAGGTAATGACAGATCTCCTGCTGCACACATTCCTGGATTCCTTTTAGTCTCAGCCACTTGGAAAAGAAAGGAGTAGTAATATTTCAGGAGAAGTGGAGGATAGCAAGATTGTTTTTTTTCCATAGCAGATAACCCTCAGAGTGTATTATAAAGAGCATAAACTGGCAGGATTGAGCCAGAATATGATAATACTGATTTCTAAATTACACAGATGGACTAAAATGGCTAAGGAAAAGGCTGAGATGCTGATGCAAGTGAAAATGTCAAAATTTGGGGTGTTTCAGAATGCAGGGTTTCTTCCAGCATCAGTAAAGAAGTTGAACTGTGCCACAAAAGCCTGGAGCCAGATCTGCACACTGCGAAGATCCTGCAGGCTTATCTCGAAGGGATGCTAATCAGAAGCAGCTTCTGCAGCTCAGAGTGTAACAAAAAAGCTGCTACTATTTTATTGAAAGTTTATGGTTATTATGTCACCCCTAATTACAACCCCCAGAAGCTGAGCCTGAATCACTCTCAACCTTAAATCCCAAACATGTGGACTGAATTTTCTTTCCCCTCTCTGCTTTCTAGCAAGGATGCTCTGTCACACTGAGCAGGAGAGGAAAACAAACCCTGAAGCCCAAAGATATCTCATTTCCCTCTCCCACAAAAGGTGATTGCTTTTTACAGTAACTGAGTCCTCCGACCCTCTGCAGGTCAGGGCCAAGGGTTCAAACTGCTCCAGGCACAGAACTGACTCCAAGACTTAAGGGAGGTGGGTATACCCAGCAAATAAATAATAATTTAAGTACTTCAAACTTCTCAAAGAGTCCTACTCAAGGAATTTTTTATCTTAGTGTCCCAACTATGTATCTTGTTCACACAGAGAAGGCTCTGGGTACCAGATACAGAAGCCTTGGGTTATTACAGATGTGTGGAAACTTACGTGATCAATATGGACATTTATGTCACCAAGAGTTTATACAGATAAGCTGGAGGTGGAAGAAGACAAGTCGTCTTCAAAAACTTTGGGGAGAGAGAGAGAGGGAATGGGATACATATAACAAATACAGCCCTGTGAAAATACAGAAAATATTAAACTAAAGGCAGAAGGCAATCAATATCCACAAGTAATGTCTATAATAGCATCAGAGAACAGCTCAGGGTGAAAGGGGACGTCAGAGGTGGTTATCAAGAATTACAGTATTTACTGTATTTCAAATACTTAGTTTCCCATTTCAAGAGCCATAAAAAAAAAATCCTCAGGCTTCTATGGATGGCTGACTTCCCTTCTGTAATAAACATGATTATTCAGTCTCCTGAGCTAGACTAAGCTAAGGAGAACAAGACCTGTCCCAAATCCCTCCCTCAGTAGGGAAGTTGCCCTGACCTGCCAATCTCTCTCAAATATCGAGCTCAACATCTTCCTTCTGAGCCAACGAAGAGCAGAAAGCTTTCTGAAATAGATGATAGAGAAGGGAAGAAACCATCTGAGATGCCCTATCTGATAAGAGAGCTGCTGGAAGGCCTTTCCTCCTGGCTCTCTGTTGTTACTCAGCAGCCAACAAGGACTATACTCTAGATTAGCTCCCTGAAGCATTTAGGGACAAGGAGCATGAGCATCTCCCAGACATCACAGATGCAGTGGTGGAAAAGTGGGCAAGAACAGCAGCAAGAAATGGGGAAGTCTTGATCTAAAACAGGCGATTCAGCTTAAAAAACTACCTAGAACTGCTCGGGAAAGGTGGTGGGTGGCTGAGCATGATTCACCTACCTGAGACTAATTGTTCCTGAATAACAGACAGCTCATTTGCATTTCAGTCTTTGTCCCTTCCTCTCCCTCAGCTGACTGAACACTGAGTATCTGACACAAAGACAGAAAATCTCTGTATGTCAAACCCCCAGCAAAAGTTGGGGCTTGCAGGGGCAGGCAGCAGGAGCTGCTTTTTCCTCCCTTGCCGTCAGGAACAGAAGCTCAGTCACGTCAAGGAAGAGCCCAACTAACACTTCAGGTCATTGTCCCATTTTAACTTTTCCTCTCAACATCAGTTCCTCACATCTGTCATGGCAAAACTCTTCCTCCTAGGAGGAAGCTGGGGGTGGGGATGAATGCCTTGCGAGTGCTCGATGGGGTCCTCTGAGGGACAGTACAAAAATCTGAGTTACCCTGTTAATCTCATTGGCTGAGAGATATAGCACTCCCAAGCTACAGCATTAGGTTCTAATTCCCAGGCTGTGGGTTCTTTGGATCCAGTGCTTCAGACTAATCTTTTACTGCAGAAAAGCTAGCTGAAAGACCCAGACCACATCTAAGTTTGTGTTTCAGTCCTCTCTCTTTTTTCAGAGTTTTGAATCATAAACAAAACTCTATAGATACAACCAGGAGTAAATGCCCCTAAAAACTAAACACTTTCTCAGCAGCTGTTTGGTGCTAACAGGGTTTCAGTGTCAAGTCTTGCTGAACTAAAGCCTTTTATTCTATGCTTCTGTTAGCCTGTGTCTATGTTCCTTTCCGCACGTATAGCACAAATATAATTTTCAGACCTTTCCAACCATATTTTAAACACCAAGCACAGCTTTAAAAAACAGCAAAAAATGACAGTTCAAGGTAAGTTTGAAGTTTCCATCAATAGTTTACATGTTTGCATGACCAGCAGCTGGGTATGTAAATGGGTTGAAATAGCTAAAAGCTCTAAACTAATTAAGATTTTCCCATTACAAATACACATTTTAGGTTTGTTCTGCATTCTTTCCTTCGAAGAGAGGAAAAGGTTCAGCTCAAGACTTAGCTTCTGGCCACAGAAAGTATTTACTGTTTCAACAGCCTTTCCATTCCAAGGGAATGACATCAGCTTTAGCACTTTGCAAACTCTGAGTCTAATTCTCAAGCAGAGCTCCATGTTCACAGATATGCCAGTCATAACATGACATGCTTTCTCAGAATTTGTTCCAGATTTATCGGGGCTGTGACCAGCTTTAATGCTGGGAAGGATCTTTCATCAGTCACGTACAGCACAACCTACAGCTCCCAAGAAAATGAACTCTTCAAAACACAGCCCAGCTCCTTTGTGAGCTGCTTGCCGATGTCAAAGCTTAAGACACCAAGAAGAACCCATATACACTTTCAGGGAATTGCAGAAATGTAAGTTAATGAACTCCTTGTACAAGAACAAACCTAAAGCTGCAGATGTCACACAGCAGCTGAGTCACAGGACCAGAGGGGATGTGACACAGTCACCGAGTCCATCCTTCTACACTGAAATATGATCATCTACACCCAAACCATTTCTGTTAGATCGCTCCCTAGCCCATTTCTTCAAAATAAATGATGATTAAATAAATGACCTCCTGCCCCATGATCATGGTGATCTCCAAACTTCTCAGCTAGGCCAACTACCACAGCATCTAACTCCTCTCTTCACTGGGAAGAGCATCTCAACTCTCCCTGCTGAACCCAAAACTTATTCCTTCTTTCCTGCACATCTGCCCTAGGTGAGTTCATCACCCCTTCCTTTGTTGCCACCTTTCACATACTCAAAGGAATTCCTTCCTTTATCAAAACCACATCATTTCTCCATACCTGTCTTTACCAGAGCCCACCTGCTGCTGTCCTCTGCCACGTTTTTTAAATTGCTCTCCATCCTTTTGAAGATGTGGCACAGCCCTGCCCACCACGTGCCAGCTGAGGTCCTGGCAGCACCAAAACTAAGGACCCATTTACAGAACTTGCTTAGAGGTTTCCTCTTCTCTTTGCCTACAGAGTAACTTCACTCTTGGGGTTTTTAATCTCCTGCTCCTCCCAGAACTACTACCTAGTTTAAAAACCCAGCATATTCGAGAACAATGAACGGCACTGCAGCACATGGCTCTTGCCTCGATCAAACCTCTTATTTGAAGGCCATTACAGAGTTCTCCTCCTGTCTTGTCCTCCTTCCCTGACCCATCAAGCACTCTCAACCCTATCAGAGCCTGATATGGACTATAATTTAATAAGCCTCAATCCTTATTCCATCTTTCAAGCCCTTAATGAAAATATTGAATAAAATCAGACCTAGGACAAATTCCTGCCTAATCCAGTTTGATGCAGCTCTCCAGTCTGTCAGGGAGGCAGTCCAGGACAGGGTCACAGATAAACTGCCAGGCTACTGCTGGCTGACAGATGTGACACTGGGAAGGGCAAATCCAGTGTCACACTGAACACACAGGGCTTTACACAACTCTTCCCAGCACCACTTCCACACTGGGCAGAACAGGGAGCCCTGCGGAATAAAAAATTTGTGAAAAATATATTCAAAACAGTCAATCACACCATGCTGAACCTATAATACACCAAGGAAGATTATTCATTAAGCCTACAAATGCCTGGATGAGATTTCTAAATGTTAAATATTTCAAATTTCTGTTCATTACATGAAAGCTAATAAAAAACACCAATGATAAAACACAACTATCCCTGACAAAGGTAGAGCTTGATGTTATCCAAGTTTAGACACAATTGTTAAAACATGTTTTAATCTTTTAAAACTTGCTGTGCATGAGTGTATCACAATTTTTCCATTTCTAAGTGCCTTCCCACTGTTGCTATCTGAATTCTCCTGCTAACATGCCTTAATTAATGTCTAGCTTATCCTTCATTATTTGTCCTTAAAGACCAAACCATACATAGCTAGTAAAAAAAAAACCAAACAAAACCAAGTCACTCCCTGAATAACTGAAGGCAAATAGAACAAAACCCCTGTATAAACCCCCAAAAAATTACATTTTCAGATCTAAAATCAGAAAATTCAAATCTCTAGTCATCTTGATTCACTGGGACAACAACCCAAAGGATAACTGAAGTGCTTTGCCTCAACACCACTGTGATTTAGGCATGAATTTAATCCCATGTCTCAGAGATAGCCTGGCCACACTCCAGTATCTATTGACCTGGTAGTTTCAACTTGACTGCTTCAGTATCTTATTGTCCATGGGACAGGATACTCCAAAATACCTAGAGTGCAAATTCACAGCTCATCCTTCTTTAACCAAAGGCATGGGTTACCATCACATGGATCAGAATCAGATGTGGAAGCATTCAGATGTACATAATGGAGTCACCTGGGCTAAAAACTGTTTTAAAAATAAATGTAAGGTTATCCAAGCCTCCCTGTCCCCCATTATTGTTTGGATCTATGTTTTTCACTGGGATGGAGGAAGGAGAATAAGATCAGCAGCAACCAGCAAGGGAAATAAAAGGCTGGATGCAAGGGACAAATGGAGGGTAAGTGACATGTTGGGTTTGTTTTTCTCTGCTTCTTGGCTGCTACTGCTGGAAGACAGCAAAAACAACTCCTACTTTACTGGCTGGAGATCTGAGCGAATTCGTACTGTGAACACGCAGTTGGTCCATTAGAAGGCAGAAAAGGGCTTTCTTAGTAAAATACAGCAACCCCCCATCTCCATCACATACATTTGACATCTTGAGCGAGTGCTTTGTATGTCTCCCAAAGCTGATAACAGAGGCAGTGCACTGTGGATGGCTGCAGCTGGCTGGGTTTGAAGGAACACCAAATCAAACAATGACATAACCCACAGAAACAGAGGAAGCCCAAGCTGATCTGCTGGAACAACAAATCACTTACACACAGGACCCCCTCTTGGAGTGCTCTCTTTTCATCATTTCAACTTGCTTTAGCTTATTTTCAGTGTCAAAATATTTTTTCTTTTTATTTTCGGCAGCATCCCTTTTGCTATTCTATTACAACAGCTCGCACACTATGTGGGGTTGGGAAGACAGTAAAAGCTTTGCAGATAAACAAAGCAGTGTCCACCCTTCCATCTTTCGGTCAAGTATTTGACAAAGAGACTGAAAGTCCTTCCTAAAACTTTCCTGGAGCTCCTGACTCCACTTTCCAGGTAGAAGACTGATGTTTTGTTCTCACCATGAACTTTGCCAACAAACACTAATCTTCTCCTAGGAACAATGATGTTATTCACACTCCTCAGAATTCTGTACAATAGTTGGGATGCATGGAATTTCCTTACCCTTAATTCCTTCCATTTATTTGTCTGCTGCTTCGTGCTTTGTCCCTTTTGTTTCTCCTCATTCCCTGTGATTGCCTCTCCAGCCTTTGGCACAATCAAGGGTTCTTCTCCAGGCTGAGGAACCCAGAGGTCATTCAGGAGAGGATGTAACTTCTGCAGAGTGGCACCTTGCTGTCACCAGCACCCCAGGGAGCCCCAGGGGACATGGCCATAAAAACTCCATGGGTTTCCCCAGCTCAAAGCAGGAGCAGGGGGATGGTCAGCAGCACGGTTGAGATACCCATGTTTCTTAAAATGTGAAAGAGTGGCTCAAAAGGATGTCTGACACCAGCCATGAAATTACACCATCTGGCATTTACAGAGACATCTCCTCTCCAAAAGAAAAGGTTCCCTTCAGTCCTGGCATCTGACTCTCACAGCAAGGCAAAGCGGGAGCCGGAGCATCACCAACACACAGTGAAAGGATGCTCACAAATCCTCCTTGCACTAACAAAAAGCCCAAGTTTGACAGCACCAAGAATTGGTCTTCCCTTCCCAATTGGGTCATTGACAGCTCCATTGCATTCCACCACAGGTGTGGCTTTGCCTCTGTCACTTCAAGTGTCCCTGCTGGGACAGCCAAGTCCTACTGGGGCAGAGGCGAGTCCTGCACTCTCCAAGAAGTGAGGTGGAAAGCACAATCCCTGATGAACACAGAGTGACAAGTCTCCAGTGTGCCCAGTCTGGCCTTTAAAATCCTGTGTCTGTTACCCCATGCCAGTGAGGAAATATTTTTCTCAGAAATACCAACTGCAGTGTAGGGGGACAATGGCACCAGTATTGAACACAAAATAAAACTTATTTCTTCTTGACATTCAAAAATATGACCATAGGCAATTCTGGCCATAAAACCCTTTGCTAATCTGCCTATTACACAGTAAGAGCATTTTCCTGATCAAACACAAAACTAGCAAAATAACCTGTGGAACTGCATATTTGCACAGAAAAACAGTCACACAGCACAGCCAAAACAGACTCCATAGGAGTTCCAAACTTGCTGGGGATAAACAGAGCACCTCAGCCAAAATTAACAACTTCCTTGGCAGTGAACCTCAAAAAGCCACCGAGTTTGTTACAACAATAGGAAGGCAGCAGAGCACTTCCCCAGTGCAGAGGCACAGCAGCATCTATCATGAACTGAAAAAAGAGTAAGAAAATAACCACAGGCCAAATTTTGCCCTCAGTCCCAACTCCTCAGGCTTGCTCAAATCAAAGAAGAAATGCCTTCTTTAGATTTCATGATAGGCAATGGAAAGTTGCTTTGGGATGCTGGGTTTTAGCAATGACCACTAATTCAGTCTCAAGAACAGAGTCTGAGCAAAGCAAGCTGTTCATCCTCCATGAGAAAGTAATAAGGGAAAACTTGCCCTAAAACAGGATAAAAGAAAACATGTCATCTTTTCACTGTTCTTGATTTTTGTCTTAGCATTTACAATAAAGCAGAAATTTTATTTATATGCACTACTTACACTATTTGCACATCTTTAAAAGATGTTAGATTCCACAGGAAAAAAAAGTTAGCGTTTGATTTTTTTTTTAAATACAACCATTCCAAATCATGATGCTAGAAAGGGAAAGGTTTTTCATGAAGCCTGCACTGGTATTTTGCAATGGCAACCTAGTGAGGGGCTGCAGTTACAACATGCTTTGAATGAACCCCAACCTAGGCTCTTCTGTTACCAATGCAAAAATTACTGACTGATTTTTCCAGATGAAAACTATGATACAATGAAATTGCAATGAGTGGTGCAGGAGATCACAGTAATCCCACAAACCAAAGAACATTTTTCTCTTTCCACTCAGCCCAGGCACCACAGCTCAAAGATGGGGGAAGCCAAAGAAGTTCCCCTCCCCTCTTTAAATCAACCCAAACACCTACAGATTTACAGCAGAACAGAAATAAATTCTCTTCCTCATGACAGATGACAATCAACTGACTCAAGTAATCCCAGCCTAAATTGTTTTGCAGTCATGTCTGAAGGATGAACTATGACTATGTGAGCTCGAAGGATATTAAACAGAACATTTAATAAAGACTGGGCACTAAATTTCTAAAATGCAAAAGTCAAACAGGCTGATGTAATCTTAGCTGTGCCCTTCCATGCCTGAGAGGGGAAGAATGAGCTCAAGAATATTTTAAAAACCTGTTCTATAGTGTCTGTACCAACTTTCTACTAGTGAGCTGAAAGAAGTGCATGGGCAATTAGCAGTCCTGTACGGGACGAGGGCAAAATGAGATCTTGGATATTTGCACAACCAGTTTCAATGCTAAGAGCCCTTCCAAATATTTAAAATATTTCACAGAAATATCCACCTGATTATTGCTGGCTGGGAAGGATTCAACAAAGCTGCAGGAATTTCAACTCATTCTGGATTTCGTTGCTGAGATGAAATTCAGGCACGAGTCACATGAATTGCAGTAAATCAAAGCAGCTGCTTCTAAGCAGAGCTTCTCAGAGGGGAAAAAAAAACCAAGAAAAAAATCAACAAAAAAAACCAAACTCAAGCTTCAGGACAAAATCTTTTATTATAAACCTTGGAGAAAACTGAAACGGCTGCTTTATTTTTAGAACAGTGTTTATCCTTTCTGTTAACTGCAACACTCAAAGCATCACCCTGCATTAAGATTCTTCCTCCTCTTAAAAGCAAATATACTGAAGGTTACAAAAACTTTGGAAATCAAATTCCACCCTGCCTCAGAAAAGGAAAAGTAATCGATGGGTTTGAAGCACAGCCTAAGAGAGTTCAGTAAACAAATCCCATTAACTTCAGGGGGACATGAAATTTCATTTCACCACCTTTACAAAGCCAGCTGGAAATACAGATGGACATTGTTCAGAATACCTGGCTATACAAATAAGTTTTGTTCATTAAATCGTTAGACTTAAACATATTTTATTTTTTATAGTCTGGAGGGAGGAAATGTTCTACCTCTTCCCCATAAATACCCTCTCTCTTATGGCTCAATGTCCCAGATATTGCCAAATAAGGGAAACACAGTTCCCTTCCTTTGTTGGTGGTCCATGTTATCTCCTCCTAACTGGTGAGGATACACTGCTTATCTTGCTCTGAAGCTCTGAGATCTTGGTGTAACTCTTCTCCCCATCACAGACGTTTAATCAGTGAGCATTTAAGCAGAATGAAAATGTAGTTTGTATGATTTTTTTTTCTATTGGGTGGATATCCATAAATTATGTAAACGCCTAAGAAAAAGGTTCAGATTTCAGTCTTCAGGAGTTAACTGTCAGTTGCAGCAGAAGCTGCAAATTCTTGCGATAATATGAAGATCCTCTGGGGGAAGAGGTTGTGCCTTACGTCATTTACCACTGACTTCCTGATAAATGATGGAGCAGACAGCATATCCAGCTCACCCTGCCAAGGAGATCCTGCTGGCAAAACGAGGCAAGGCAGGGATAAAAGCAGATGAGAATAAAAAGATGAGAGTCTACAGAAACTGATCCGGATTGGGAAAAACAACTTCGAGGTAAAACAACAGCCACTGCCAAAATGGTTTTTAACCCCTAATAAGGTCAAATGGGAGCCCTGGAGCCAGCTTTCCCCACTCTTTACTAGATATGCCCTACACATTCCTCGGTGGACTTTGAGCTGTGTTTCCTGTAGTTAGCACACTTAGGAAGATTAGGCAGCTTCTAATGAGGTTTATTTTGTCACAACTGCTGTGATGAAACTGAAAAATGTGACCAGAACTGTGGTGACCCATTCTGCCCCATTGATGGCTCAGAGCCATGGATGCCCAGACCGTGAGTTCTCAGAGTGCCTCATAGCCACACTGTACCCACACTGCCCTGGTGTTCTCTTTGCATTTTTAGTTACAAAAAGTCTGAACAAAACCAAGTTGGAGGCACTTCCATTTGCCTTTAAACACAGCTGACATTGAAGATGGGAGAATACTGTGCAATTAAATTAGGAGGAGATGCTCCCAGTTAGCTGATGAACAGAATCTCTTACCCACAACTTCTGGTGCTGAAGTTATAAAGCTGGTTCTTTAGTCTTTCAAGACAAGTGCATAAGAAGAGAGTGTATCTCCTCCTCTCTCCCTGTCAGCCCTTCCCAGCTTGCAGAACTCTGCCCTAACAAAGCAACGTAGTGTGAAAGAAGGTGGGACTGCCATGGCCTTCAGGCTCCCCATAAACTTTGGGTTTGCTCCTGCAGTATGGATACAGCAAGATAATACCTCTGTGTTCGTGACAGGACACATGGAGACAAGATTTCGTAGGCCTGCAAATTCCTGGAAATTATCTGCACACAGGCAACTTCTGGGAAAGAGTTGGTCAAGATGCATGAGAAGGAAGTACCCACAGGCAGCTCAAAGCAAAACACTGCTGGGTTTGGAACTGGGCAAAGCTATAGCAGAGGCAGGGAGTGCACTGGGCATGGACTTGCTTTCCATTTGTGATATTTAGCTTTTACCTTTCTCCATGAAAGCCTCCGTGATATAAGTTAAGCTTCAAGACAGCAGAGGGAACAGATTTGTTTCCCTCCCCCAACAGAGTGTAATTCAGTGATGCTGGATAAACATTTTAGCCATTCTTTTTGCTGAAGAAAAGTCACAAATTAAGCCAGATCTGGATAAATTCTTGCAGGTACACAGACTGACATGAACTTGGGAATGTACTCTACCTGAACCCTGAAATATGTTTCTAATACAGCCATCAGTCTATATAAAGCTCACTTAAGTGGTTACTTTAAGTGACTATTAGGCAAAATATTATTTGGTGAGAATCTGTGTGGCCCAGCTAATGGAGTTCAAGCTGGTACACAAAGGTGTATCTGACACCCATAACCACTTTGTTTACTGCCTGAACAACCAATTCACAGCCTATTATTTTAGAGAAAATACCAAAGATAAAGCATGTTGAAGAAACAGGCATATTTCCAAATAGAAACAAACAAAAGCACAAGCTCAGTCACGATGTGGGAGAAGGTCAAGGCACGAGAATATCACACTGGAAATTCCAGGTGTCGGAGATGAACAGTGGTTTCTCAAGTTCAGACTATGCCCTAATTAATGCATCCTATTCCCTCTCATGCATTAAAACTTACAGAAAAACAGCACAGAGCACACAAAATCTATTTCTAATGAGATATGTCTGAAAAATTCAGACAAGTAGTATTAATGGCTAAAACTATTAAAAAATGCAGTAGGAACAGTAACACCATTTAGATTTCATATATGATGCTGATCTATGCTCACAAGATTCAACACGTCTCTGGTTCCACTAAATATTACGTTTCACATTGCATTATTTGGTATAGGGCTAAAATTCACTTAACCTGACAGATGTATTCTACTCTTCAGAGTGTTTTTTTCCATGTTATTAATAAAATCACTGTGTCAGTTCTGACAGTATGTTTTCAGGAGACAACCTTATTGAAACTCCTTATTTTATAGAAGCAAATACATTTACGGACACCAGAGAAGCTGCATTTAACATAGGGGTATTTTGTATGGCAGCAGAAAAAAAACAATTATGACCAATTTCATCTGCAGAACATTTCTACATTGGTATAACAAAAGTCTATTAGCATGTACCAAATCATAGTTCCTGGCTAAAAGAACATAAAATTTGCATGTATTGCCAGTGTTTCTCAGCCTCTTTGCTTACATGGACCAAAAGTGATGAAACTATTCTTCTAAGCTTTTAAATCTATAGGATATACAGGCACAGATAAATGTATGACTCAATAAGCAAAATGGATTCAGGACCAAAATAGAAAAGAATTGACAGGATCTAGAATGAGTAAGAAGAGGAACTTTGCCTGGTTCCTGTCTGCACTGAATCACAGCTCCTTCAATTTCCCTTTAATTCACAGGCTCTGGATTAAAACAACAACTTGATACAGTTAAACAAAAATAGAAAAAAACCCCACGTTTTTCCTAAGTATATTTGAATGTTACACGGAAGATTCAGAGATAACAGGATGGGGCTGTACCAAGAATGCCTCAGCTCTGGTTTTTCATACGTCACCCATTCTGCATCACTTCTTATCTTCTAGAGCACATCCCACCCCACTCAGGGATACCTGAGGGTACTACTTCCCCTCAGAACTTCTCATTTGCCAAGTTAAGAGCTTATTTTAAAATGCTTTCAAATTAAAACCACCATTGTCAGGAAGTTCTCTTGCCAAGTCCATTATCCGTGTATTCCCAAATGCACTGCCCTCAAAGAAATGAGCACACAGAGCTACCCACATCTCCTGAGAAACTTCCATCAGCAGGAATTTGAAGCTGTGGTTTTCATCTTTTGGAGTAGCTGGAGACTGCTTCAGCGCACAAAATCAGATTTACAAAGCCTCCAAAGTAGGAAAGCAACACCTCTGAGGCTTGTACACCTATGACAATGGTACTACAGAAGTTTATGTTCTATCAATAGTCTACAACAACTCTTTGAACTACTAATTGATTCTAATGTTTTTTCCTCCCTTCTCCACATGTAAAGCACATCAATGCCACGTGCAAGAAAGCAGCTGTTCGGAGCAGTGAAGTGCACACCAAAGTCAGTGTTCCTCACTTCCTCACAGTTTTGGAAAGCAAATCTGCTTTTCAAAATTGAGTTCACAGACAACAGGTCAGTGAGTGGGCACTGGGCAGGACTCAGCCCTCCCTGGTGTCTGGCAGGTCTGGATGTTGGTGGAGGAGCCAGGAGATGCACGTGGGAGTGTTCAGGCTCCCCCTCAGCATCTTCTTCACACTGCCGGGCTAGAAGGGCCCCTGTTCTGACCCTGTAAAGCCAAACCTTCTCTAATGAGGACAAAAACTTCTTTAGGAACACTTCCACAAAGGCACACACAACCAAGCCCGGAGCCACCTCCCTGCCCAGGCTGAGTCTGTTTGTTCTGGCACCCAGCTCCCACCCAGGATGCACACAACGATCCATTGCCTGCTTCCCACTTGTACCCATTTGGAGCGCTTTAGTTTTGGCTGTCTTTAGCTCTTCAAACTTCAAAAAGGATTAAAAAAAAAAAAAAGGTTTTATCTCATTTGAAGGGAGAAAAATTAATATGTTTTATAAGGAAATAGGTGAAAGCATTGTCAGAATGCTCAAAAGTGCTTGTGTTCCCACAGTACTTGCAGCCACACACAGAACTTCTCAAACTACCAGATCACTGCATGACCAAGAAGGGAGCCACAGAGTGCATGAGAAGGAAGTGACTCAGACTGAAATTCATAAAGGACAGTATGAATGGGACAGGATTTCCGCTTACAGCTCTTTTTACATGGCAAGGCTCCTTTATGACAAAAAAAAAGAAAACCCCAACCCACAAAAAAACCAACCCTGCTCCCTCCCCTCCCATTCAGTTTTTAAAACAGCTCTGTGGAAAAGCTCCAGTATGGATTTTAAATCAGAATCCCAGTATCATACCTTCAAGCCTTCTGCCTGTACAAGACACCATCCATTGTCCTACCAGAAACACTCTGAAGAATTGCGACATTTTCAGTCAATTATAAGCAGTTTCCTTTTTTTTTTGCCTTAAAACGCCTATTTCCAACATAACTAAAAATCTTTGTTTACAAGTGCACAGCCCAGCACAGCATAATGCAGTCAATGGAAAAGGTCAGAATTACACGTATTTCCCCAATCTGAAACTGTAAATTTCCTAGTAAAAACAGGATGTTGCTATGTTATAGAAACACCCTGGGAGAAGGGTGCATTATAGAAGCACCAATGTATTTTTAAGGCACCATCATGCTGTACAGAGCACAGAGGTGCACAGGTTGGATCCACAACTGGAGAGGTGGATCAAAAAGAGGTGGAACAAAAGTACTTCAGAGTAATTTACCTAATTTCAGTACTGATCACATTCAGTATTAATGATTTATCACCCCATTTCTTCTACCAGTGGTGAAGCAGATTTTTGGGGCACCCTTCCTTCTTTTAATATTGGAAGGAAGCTGATACATGGCAGAATATTCCTTGAGCACTTACTCAAGTTTTATGGGCATAATACATGAAATAAGAATAAATTTGGATGGAAAAGTACATTTTTAAGTTAAATCATGTACTGTGATTTTTAAGGGAAAAGGGTAGAGTTGTCCTTGCACTGTATGCTGGACATTTTCTTCAACATTACTCATATGATTCCAGAATGGTTTGGGTTGGAAGGGACCTTAAAGATCATCTCATTCCAGTCCCTTCCATGGGCAGGGACACCTTCCACTATCCCAGGCTGCTCTCAGCCCCATCCAACCTAGCATTGAACACTCCCAGGGATGGGGCAGCCACATCTTCTCTGGGCAACCTGTGCCAGGGCCTCCCCACCCTCACAGGGAAGAATTTCTTCCGAATATCCCATCTAACCCTGCCCTCTTTAGGTTTAAAGCCATTTGCCCTGTCCTGTCACTCCACGCCGTTGTCAAAAGCCCCTCTCCAGTTCTCTTGTAACCTCTTCAGGGGCTCTAAGGTCTCCTCCCTTCTCCAGGCTCAACCCTCTCAGTCTGTGTTGATAAGGAAGGTGTTCCAGCCCTTTTGTTATTCCTGTAGCACTGTAATAACCTCAGCCACAGCAGAGTGGGTGTGCTCAGGAAGGAGTAACACCCCTGAGAGAAATCAATACCAAGAAACAAGGAGCAGGACAAGCATCACCTTAAGCACAGGGGCAACAGATCCAAGAACAGAAACCCCCACTTTCCCTGTCACAAGTGTCCCTGTGTGGATCATCTTTCTCTGCTGATTAAAGCAGACACTCCAATTGCCTCTCAGAGCATCAGATCAGGAGCAGCTGGGACAGGTGCCCCTGGCAAGCTCCCACCCACACTTCCAGCACTGAGGCAGCTCCCAAACTTTGCTTCAGACAGCCCAGTCCCTAAGGACAGCAATCCCTGTCAGGCTGCAGCACTGTGTACTGACACAGGCTGTTCTCTGCAGCAACCAGAGCCGAGGCTGTGCAAGCACCTACTCCAGCTGTGTCCGGGGCTCCTAAAGCCCCCTCCCTTGCCAGCAGCTGGATCCTGGGATTGCTCCATCATCCAAACACGCAAAAGAAGCCAATTCCACTGCAAGAGCACACACACCCCACAGCCAGATAGGAAATGATAAGCTATCAAGCATATCACAATTCCAATTAAAAAATTCAGGCAACCAAAGCCCTCAGCTCCAGCTCTCCTTCACCTTATTCCAAGTTTTACTGCAAATTCATACATTACTACTTGCCTCTTAAAAGTGTTTTTTGGATAAGTGGTTTTCTAAATAAAGACTTCTCCACAAATTTTATACATATATATTCACATTTTTATATATTTGTGTATCTAAAAATAGGTTTTCCAGGCTATTCTGCATTTTTGGAAGCAGCCACACAGTCCCATTAAGTTTTTAACTATTAGCAGGCTTGAACAGATACACATCCACAAAACTTGTAAGTTTAAACCTCTTTGCTTCTTGTTGCTTCTGACATATTAATTTTTTCTGGCTATTCTAAAGACTGTCATCTCAGCAGCACAAATCAGATTTGCAACTGTGCCCAGACTGTTGCTAACTCTAACCCCAATAACCTGTATGGCCATGTTAGCCAAGTATTCATCAATAAATCTCCCAAATAATTAAAGAAGAAACAGAGAAGGTAAATATAAAGCAGTAGATATGAATAGAAGCTTGTAAATATCAAATGGGAACTTATTTTAGGGAGCTGCTTGATGAGAGCCTTTAAGAAACCTCTGTGACCCTTCTGCAGAAATTTGAATGGAAGTTTACGTGTATGACTATAATAATACACTAATGTCAAAACAATCTCATTTGAGCCCACAGTATCTTTTTATTTCTTTTAATATGAAAAAAATTCTCCCATTTCTCTTTGGCCATGGACTTGCTGCAGAGCAGTTGATGCAACTCCTGGGCTGCCACCTCTGGGTGCAGATGCTGAACCTAATTTTAAAAGGCAGGAGGGTGGGACAAGGGCTGCTTATTTGCACAGCCTCCTGTAAGGGACTTTTGCACAGCTGGGGGAGCACTCCATCCCTTGCTGTTCCCAGTTTGAAGGCACTCTCTGACTGACAAGACTGGACGTGCTGTAGCCCTGACTCCACTGATTTTCTTGGCATTTTAAAAGCACTCGTGCTCTTCAGCTCCAGCACAGCAGACCAGTCCAAGGCAACAAACCAGACAAACACAAAGGTTGCAGGAAACCCTTAGACAAGATGCTTTTAAATTCTTTCTAGATTATTTCAGAAGTGATCAGCCAGGCTGACTCAGTACCCACTGAACCTATATTGTAAGGCTATCCTTTTTTCCAGGTCTTTCACACACATGCTTCAAACACCTCATGTATTACCCCTCAAATAAACACATCAACATAAATAAGAATACTAAAGTTGGCATAAGCTGATCGGCAAGAAGTAACTAGAAAGTCTAATGCAGTGATCCATTTTCTTGGATTACAGCATTCCCAAATACAGCTCCTTGTTAATTCTAAAGACCCTGAAGCATGTCTGCAAATCCTCATTCTGTACCATGCCAGTAGCATTTTCAGCCCCTCTTTGGCTATTGATATAGTTAATTTTCATAACTATTTCTTTCAGTTATGTCTCACACATTAAAGTACAGAGCCATATAAATATATACTATAGATAGATAATGGAAAACCTATATGCATTTATGCATATGTTATATGCATAAATTAACTCAAGAGATTTCAGAGTGTGCTACATCATGAATATCCTGGACATGCTTGGTTACTACATCAAAGTTTGTTCAGGCAGCTGCTGCTGTGGCAGCCAGCAAAGAGACAGGCAGAGAGGAGAAAGGCAGGTAGATAGAAGGGATTATAACAAGTTACTAAACTAAATTTAGGTAGAACTGGCTGTGTGCAGAATGGCTTGTGATAAATGAGATTTGATTACAGTAAAACATTAGGTTGTTGATCTAAAGTTCTAAATTTTTAAATGGCAAGTCTCAGAAAATGCTGAGGAAAATTATTTCAAAAGTAGCCAGATTTTAGTCACTATTTACAATGGCTAACACTAAGAAATTTCTTCTCAGTTTTCTTTGTTTTCAACTAATCTTACTTTCACATTAAAAATACCCCTTGGTTTTTCAGCCACTGCCTCTAAACTTTCTAATAACTTTACCAGGCTGACCTAGGTTATGCAAAATAGTGGTTCCTAGTAGTCAGACTTTGGTTATAGTCTAATTGTCCGTGAAGATTTTTGCGAAGTGCCAGGACGCCTCTCCGAAAAACAAAATAAAACCAAGACCTCACCCATAAAATGCATTTCAGCTTCCAACAGATAAAAAGAGAATGATGCTGCATCTACCACGGGAGTAGTCACAAAAGATGAAGAGGCACCAGGCTCACCTTACAAAACAAACACAGCCTAGCAAGCCTGGTGTTCATATTTAAGTTCGCACTGTATTAACTCAGCCCTTACGCGTGGTCGGGAGTGTTTCTTGGCACCACCACTGGATCCATACAGAGGAGGTCACAAGCCAGAAAGGTGCAATAAAAAGCAACTAAAAATAAATAAAACCCTCTTTTTACCATGTGGGTCCTGTTCACTTGACTTTGGGCTGCTCCTTGCTCTGCGCTCCGGTTTCTTCAGGGCCGGGGCTCCCCCGCCGCCGCTGCTCGCCCCGTTGTGGCTCTTGGCATACCCATTGTACACCGTGGTGCAGCTGCCTATATGGCTCTTGTAGATGGAGGAGGGAGGGCTGTTCAGGCGGTTCTGCCGGTCAATCTGCCTGTCTTTGAGTTTTTTGTGCTGTGGTTTGCTGTACTGATCTTCCCTGGTGATGTAGCTGGACATCCCATATAGTGGTATGATTTCTGAAAGGGAGCAGTTCACCCGTGTTAACTCAGAGCAAAAAAAAAAAAAAAAAAAAAAAAA
>WEKY01003104.1:26760-72849 GCA_013390045.1 Picathartes gymnocephalus | reverse complement strand
GGTTTTTTTTTTTCCAGAAAATCAAATTCCTGGGCATCTCCAAATGAAATGAATCCAGGTGATTATGGAGATTTTTTAAAGAAAACCCTTTTTTGCGATTATTTTGTATTAACTGTGCTCCTCTGATGATAGAATTTTACTTTGGATGAATGTGTTAAATACAGCAATTAGGGTGATAATTTTCCCCCCTCCTTTTCAGTCTTTGTGTTTCAGGGACACAGATTTCAAGCAAAAATCCAGACAGAACTGATCTTTTGGAAGAAGCCTTTATAAGTTCACAGCAATTTAGCATTTTCTTCCTTGGGGCCTGACTGGACAGAACAAGCTGAGATGTGCTCATTTCGAGCTGCCAACCCTGATTACATACAATTTAATTTCCCAGTATAAATAGACTTTACAATCATGTCAGTTGTGCTGCCTAAGGAGAGAAGTGCAACATGAAGTAGAAGCTTTGGGAATTACAGCTATCTCAAAAAAGTTTGAGAATTATCATAAATATCATGTGCATACTTCAGATACACTTCATTAAACACAATCCCCACTTCCCCCCCTCCAAGGATGACTGTCTCTAACCTAAGGCAGGTCAGCTTGCAGGAATCACAGTATTTCCTGATTTTTTCTATAGTTCAATCCTCCTTTTTGTGCTTCACTTTGAGTGCGAACCTTGAAAATATCATGCCCAAAACAGTTTTGTCTTTGTTGGCAAAATAAAAATGGCTACTCTGGATAGCTACAGCCCCCCACTCAGGATATTAAAGGAGACTCCATCCATGTAACAAAGCCATTCTCTAAGTTGTCCACTTCATTCCTACTCTTGGTTCCCCCAGCCCTTAACCACCTTGCTGAACACAGGTGTGAAAGGCCAGTCCCTCCCTCCCAGCTCACCTTGTTCTCCATATATTGTTGGGGGAAGCTGATGCTGTGGGAAAAACTGTGGTGGCATGTCCCCAGGTCCAGTGACAGGAGGGTAAAACGCTGTGTGGGAGTTGTGGATGAAATGGGGATGGTGTGTCAGGTAGGGGGGTAAGTGATGGGTGGGCGAGATGGCCGAGGGGTAGCTGGGAGGGAAACACTCCGGAGACTGCGGCGTCACCACCACCCTCCGGACGCCCGTGCTGTCTTCTATCACCTGCAGAGAAAGGAGCACATTAGGCAGCATCTGAACCAGGCACACCTCTAAAACAGCACTGTTTACAGCTTCTCCTCCCACTGGGAAACAGTTGGTCCTTGGGTTTAGCTTCATGAACATAGTTCTAAAATTAATATCAGCAGAAATAACCGTGGTGGTTATGTGGCTTTTCCTGGAGACTCAGATATCCACACTAGTCACTGGGAGCTGTACTGCTGCTAGTGATAACTATGTGGGTAAGGGACAGAAAAAATATCCTGCATTTAGGGAGGAAAACAATTAAATAAGGAACACAAGGCACCAAAATAAGTGTACTCATTGGGACTAACCTTACATTCTGCCCATAAAGTTTCTACCATGGATTTTGACAGCACCCTGAGTATGGAGTTAGCAACACTTAGGAAAGCAGCTGGCACTGCTATTGCAGGGAGGCTGTGTGTGTGCACAGAGACATGTACTCTGCAGGAACCTGCTGTGCTGGCCTACATTTGCAAAGGAGCTGCTCTGTTCGTAACAGGTAGCTGCTCAGGACAAATCATAGGGCAGAGGGTTTTTTCTGTTACAGAGCTGGTCTATACATCCACACAAATCAGCTCTGGGATATGCATAACTTGGCCTCTAATGCCATAGTCAAAGCATGTAAAAGCAGATGCAGGAAGGTGGAAATGTGCTTAGGCTGAAAAATGTTTTTCAGGTTATAATTTTTCCAGAGCTGTATTTCTGGAGAACAGTCAACCAGCTAAATTTCAAGCCAGACTTAGGAGCCAAGTTTTTCTTGATGCTCATTCAAAAAACTTCTGCCATTTCTTAAATTAAAAAGATACAACCACGTAAGAACAGTTACTATCCCTTTGACTCTGTACGCTGGCATGCACAAGATAGAAAAGCATGAAGGAAGCATAATTTAATTTCATACAACGAACAGGTTGTTAAGAACCTAATTTTCTCTAAACTGACTGATGGCACACAGATGGAGTATTATCTGTGATGAATATGTTGTATGAGAAGGGAAGATGCACCAAAGGCACCTGCTGCAAGATGCTGCCACTCTCAGCTGATTATCACACCATCAGCTTGAGTCATCCACCCCCCCACAGCACCAGCAGAAGAGACTGCTGTGGATGCCCACACTCCAGTGGCTCCCATCACATCCCAGTGTCTTTAAACCACAAAGAAAAACCTGTACCCTGGAGCAGAGGAATGGCACAGGCAGGTGGCTGTTTCCTGTGCCACACAGGACCAGCCCTGCCCAGGGGCAGTGCCCACAGCCCTGAGCAGAATTGCTCCAGCAAACACCAGCTCTTGCCTCAGGCATCAGCTGAGCAGGGCATCACAGGGAAAAATTCCCCTAGGATTAGCTGACCCAATTCCCCCCCAGGCCACGTGTGCCCTCAGGTTATGTGCATTTATGTCTGTTAGATATGGGATGTGACCACAACACGACAATTTCTGTGGCTTGGCTAGCAGAAGAGAATTTTCTACAGAAAGTTAATTCATACACTTGTAACATTTCACATTAAAAATGCGTTGCTTGCTGAGTAACCAAAATAGTAATTGTTTGGCTTAACATACTTGATTCTACCCTCAAAATTTACGACTTCCACTAGCAATTTGTCAGCTGCCAGCTTTAAATTTCAAGGACTTTACAGAGTCCTCAAACGACAGCTGAACCTAAGCGATTTAGACTATCACATCCTTTCAACTGCTGCATTTTCAGGCTTCCCATCTCTGCTACTGGTTCTACTCCACAGCATCTCTTATCCTGCTGCCAGGTCTGAAACCTGCACTCTGAAACCTGGAAAAGAGGGAAATCCTTTTCCATTTAGCACATATTTGAAAAACAGAACTAGTTATCTAGGACTGTGCACAGAAATGCTGGATTTAACTCTCAGACTGTGATTATGCCGTAATTTAATTGAGAGAGCAAGTTCCTACATCCTGATGTGAGAGGTTTTCATCATGGCTTTAACTAGTCCAAGCCTCAAAGCCAACTCCAGTATTCTAGGAGGGTACAGGTTCTTATCTCTGCATCTAGACCAGCTACATGTGCCTTTTGTGCTCTGGTGAAAGATGAATATATTAAGGAACAGATTTAGACAGAAAGCTTGTATGCTGAGCAGCACATAATGTAAACCATATTTAAAATTATTAGGATTCAGCTTCCTGAACCATCATCTATAAAGCAGGGAGGAAAGCTCAGACTCCTGTCAAAGACCTTTCTGATGAAATTATCCTGCTAGATGAAGCTATAAAATATCAACAGGACTGAGAGAAGCCAGAGATGAGGGGATAGAATAGAAAATTTCAATTGGGAGGAACCTACAACCACCAACTAGTCCAACTCAAAGCATGAGCCAGCCTTCCAAATTACTTTAGTTGAAAAGCCAAGACACTAATATCTTTTGTTTCCTCCCAGGCCATGAATGCTGACAGCATTCTTGTTATTCCATGTGCATACATTACAAATGAACACAAAAACACAGGGGACCTTGCAAAACTCACTTTATTTCCCAATCCTACAGGGCATTTTCTCTCTAAATTAGGAACGATTGATATACATGTACATTTCTGAAGCTGTACATACAGTCTTTAAATACACTATTCTGTCCTGAACAAATCAACACTGATAATCTGATTTATTATGTATTATATGCATTAGGTAGCTGTAAGGACTGGAGATATCCCTTGATCTGCAAAACCTGCAGTAAGTAGATCGTAGTAGTGCCATTTTGGGAGACAACACTTAGTTCACCAAATATAGAAAAAAATCAGTTTTGATCCGTTAATGAAAAAATCATAACTTAGCAGAGAGGTTCAACTTTGCTATTTTAAGAAGAAATCTGCAATTCTTTGTATCTGCTTAAAACCATTTGTCAAAAAGAACATAAATTCATCTCGAAACACACTGCTAAACTGTCGCTACTTCAGTGACAAGAAGCAACAAAATCCTAATCCCTGTTGAGGTCTCTAGATGCAACTGGAATATTAAAAGTAATTGCTATTACTAATTTTAGCACTTAATATATGGAAAAAACAAATATCTCTAGTCATTTGGCACCTAGAGATAAACTTTCATTATTTTGTGGGTTTTTTTCAAACAGTTAGTAGGTAAATTGTCTTTTGCTGGTATTTTTTTGTGCTTGCTGGTGTAAGTGGCATGCCACCTCAATAACAATACTATTATAGCATAGTTCTGTGTGGGCTTTTTCCCATATTTTAGGGAGCTTAATTGCTACGTGAGGTAGGTGATGATCTTTCAGGGCAGTCTGGGTTAACATTACTCATACACAATAAAACTGCCTCCGCCATTGGTTGCCACATTTTGGGAATGCCATTTTAAATGTTATTTGTTTTCCAGTGCAGATATCACTGTAGTACCTAGAGATAATTCACATATTCCAAGTGATCACCCTGCTCCATGTTGTCTCATTTTTCTCCATTGAAATTTAAAATTACACTCTAAGGAAAAAGCCATGGTAATTGTGCACAGGTAAATTGCATCTGTATTTTGTGAGACCCAGTTAAAGAACACAATCACCCTCATTCTGTAATACACATTTACTGTATGAGTTTAATATGGTAATGTGCAAGTAATTTCCACTTGCTTTCAAAAAAAAACCCCAAACAATCCTTATTGCACTTAAATTTAATGTCCTAGATTCAGCAAGGACATCTGGAGCATGGCCACTGGGTGGACCACAACCAATACTTCAGGAATTTCATAAAGTAATTTGAAACTTCATTCATAAATCAATCTGTACCCAAAAACAGTACAGAATGAGCTCATCCATGAGGCACTTGGATGTCAACATTTTATTTATTCACTTAATTTCTTAAAGATGCCAATCCAAGTTCATGCCAGTCGTGGCAAGTTTGCATCACTATCTTTAGAATCCATCAGTATTAAATCAAATGCTAAATTAAATCTACACCTTCAACATGGAAAATAGATAAACATCTCGAATGCTGACAAGCATGTTGGGATACTTTAAATCTACAATGACACAGTTCCTGAGGACCAGTGCCCATGAACTCAGAAGGGTCATCACTTCATGGCTTGCTCCATTTGAGATCTGCAAAACCTTCCTTGTGTCCAAAGCCTTAATGAGGATCATCCTGTTAAAGGATGCCTCGACTAACTGCAGTCTACAGAATACCCAGAGCAGCTCTGTGAGCAGTAAGCCACACTTAAACAAGGAGTTTGTCACTAAAACCTGATGCCAGCCAAACATGCTTTTGGAGAACACCTCTCTTAGGGGACAGGATGTACCCAGGACCAAAAGCCTGATTTTCAAGGATAGGGTGAATCTTCTACCTTTTAAATGTCATTTAAAGGCATTCCTCTTTCCAGAAGTTATGCTTTAGCTCTGTCAAGTGTCTTGTGCTTGGTGCAGGGATATTGAACTGCAGGACCATGGCTCAAATTGAACAGTTCAGACCATAGAAACCCCATGGCCAAGGGAGGCTTTTCAACACATGTGCACCTCATGGTCCAACCAGTAAATCTGTACTTTAGTCTTAATATATCTGTGGCACAGATCTCATATTAACAAACCTGTAAGTAAAACCAAAACTGGAATTTCATACTAAATTTTTATGTCCAACTACTGACAAGTAACTTCTCAAATTCTAGTGGAATTGCTCCAGATTTATTTCAGAGAGAGCAGTCCTCAGACAGTAACAATAAATAAACAAGTTAATGACCCCTGATATTTTCATTTTTCTAATTCTCCTGATTAGAACCCTTCGAACCCTCCTTCTCTCCTCCCAGACATACACTGAAAAGCAGGAACAACCTATGAGGATGTCCCCAAATTTAACACCTTAGCCTCCAAATCCTTAATCTCACTTAACAGTTGAAGCCAAAATTGTGGACATCACACACATTTAATGCAGATTTCTCTGCCATGTCACCTTCCACACCAACTTTTAACACAGAGATATTGTCCACCAAGAGCACAGCAAGGAACTTCTCCTCTTGTCTGTATTTAACTAACCCTTAGCCCACAACGACTTGCAGGGACATGAACTCATATCTAATAGCTCATATCTGCCAGAGGTGCACAGAGGCTTGTCTGCTGAAAAGATAATGGAAAATACTGGCTCTTTGAAGAGCTGGTCTTTTGAGAGCAAAACCATAGCATGAAAGATTTGAACTGGTGTGCGTATTTGGTCTTTATTATTTTCCTGGATCATTTCCTGCCCTGGCTAAGCCTCATCATTGGGAACATCTCCTTAACATCAACAAACCCAGCTTCTAGTCACAATTATTAACATGGTCCTTGAAGTCTAGAAACTGAGCCTGTCTTTGTGCTGCTTCCAGTGGGGCTGACCCTGCAGGGCTCACATCCTCCTGCCAATTTTTCCAAAGAGGTGATGAAGCACCACGTTAATCCAGGGTTGCAATCATTTGATAACTCATGTAATATTCAGGGCTAACACAGCTCACACAGGCTTGGCATAACAAAATGGAAATAAGATTTCATGCCTTTTTTTAATAGGCACTGTTATATCTCCGCAGGGGTATTGCTTTCTGCCTGACTCTGAGATGTACACTTTGGGGAAAAATCGAACCAAAAATCAAATATATTTTGATTGATATCCCAGAGTGCATTAATTTGCTTTATAGCCTTTCCCTTGACATCTTAAATTTAAGTTGTGTTCTAATAGTTTATCATAAAAGACTGGGTTTAACTACGAAGCAATAGACAAAAGCAAGAGCAAATAAGGCAGAGACATTTATTACAACAAAGAGCTAATTTCATTACTACAGACTTTCAACTTCTATTTAATATGAAGCAGTCTGAAAGGCAAGAGGCTCACTCACCACAGAGCAGAACACACATCCTGCTGCAGAAAAGCACCGAATACAGTTTCCTCCTAAAACTTTACAACATATTTCCAGCTCCCTGGAAAAACTGCTTCAGAAGAGGGTTTTTGGTTGGATTTTTTTCTGGTTAAGAAACTACTTAAAGTCTTCTTCAGTGGAATTATTATGGTGCCCCACAAAAAGCTTTACAGAATAACTGAGTTCAGACAGAGAGCTGGAAGACTTTCATCCCTCTGGTTTGGAAAACATTCCAATTATACCCAACCACTTATCTCAGCACAGAGGTGGAGAGGCATAAACATTTTCATATTAAAAAGGTGTTAAAAGTTATTTCAAAGGAAGAATAACTCTTTAGATAAACCTCTGCATAATGTGGGCCAGTTTATTAAATTAGGTGAGTCCATGAGGAGCATTAAGCAGCAAATGCTGTCTCAAAACCCCAACCACTCCCCTGGGGACGACTGAGGAGCAGGAGGACCACCCTGACATCCTGCCCTCTCTCCTAGGCTGGCTAAAAAATTCCCCCTTACTTGAAGCATGTTTTCACTCTGTTCAGAAGTCAAAATACCACAGAGTGATTGCAGTATTTTGTGGGATTTAAGTATGACGCCATCCACAATTTTTCAGAATTACACAAGCTCACATGTTTCCTGGGGAAGGGAAGAGACTCCAGAACATCATCTATTTTCTGCTTAACCAGATGCCAAACTATATCTATCAAAAGTTCTTATGCTATTCATCAAGGATATCTGAAATACTCTGTATATGTTTAAGGAAGCTTTTGGTCCAGGTCTCAATGGAAATGGTGAAATTTTTGGATTTACTTCATTGTGTACAGTAGTTATGCCTTACATCAATCTTTTGGTTTGGTTTTGGTTCTTTGGGTTTTTGTTTTTTTCTTACCTCAGAAAGACCCTAAGGCTTGCAGAAGATGGAAGGAACAATCTGGTAATCTGGGGTTATTTACACAGAAGAGCAGCAGCTGTTCAAGAGCTCCAAAACCTAACAGCTTCACGAAGCCTTTTCCATTTTTCTCCATAAATAGATAGCTAAATCACATTTATTCTTGAAAATACACCAAAAACCCCAGTTCTTGGTATGCTGCAGGATTTCTGCTGGGAGGATACCGAGGATCAACAACATATTTTATAGCTACAGTGGCTCCTTCTCTCACTTCCACAGTCTCCTACCCCTTCTGACTGTCACTCAAGAACTTGAGGCATTACCCAGCATCAAGGACTTCTTTCCCTCTCACAAACAATACAAATTGCACATACAGGCTCAGTCTGTGTGCAGAGCTTTTCCTGGTGCTCAAATCCCAAATCTACTACAAACACCAGTGTGTGAAGGTGCACATCCCTGGGCACTTGTGCAAATGTGGGTGTACTATCACTAAAGAGCACGAACATGAAAATGTGCATTACTATTTTCATTAAAACTTCTAAATTAAACTTCAACCAAGTAGACTTCTCTATGTGGATTGATGATTTTGCTTTTACACCCATTTTAATTCTTCAGGAAGCTTACCTGTGAGATATAACCAGGAGGCACATGAATAGGGGGAATGGATCCATTGGGTGACATCATGGGAACCTCTGCTGGTCCTAATAGAAAGAGAGTAATAAGATATCAGTTTTTACAGTTAGAAAAATAGCATAATTGCTTAGAAAAGGTTAAAAATAGCTTTATTTTTGAAGCCTGCAATAACAAAATGAGCAGCTCCACTAATTTCTGGTATATGGAAAATGCCTTGTGCCATCATTCTGAGAATAAGATCATTGTTCAATGACTTTACCATATATTCTGCTGAAATAATATTTTCATCATAAAACAGCTAAAACATAGACTTTATATTATCCACTGATCAACTTATACAGCATTAAGCAGTAACACAATATGTCCTTTAGCAGCCCACAATTCCTATATTGAACTCTGGTGAAGTTATTCATGTCGAAGGCATAGGAGCAGGGAACAAAGCAGAAACTGTGAGCCTGGAATTAGGCAGCTCCCAAGGAAAGCATCCAATTGTAGCAAAAAAAGAGTCACATATGTGAAAAACTATCTATCTATTTAAGAATGCACAAAGACCAAATTCATTATCTCAGCTATTCAGACTAACCTTGGAATGTGGTTATACAAGCAAGAAGCTTATGGTTTCCACTCTGAAATCCAGCCCTGAACATGCAAGTTCCATTTTGAGGCACTGAGTACAAGTACAACAAAGCAAGTGCCATAACCACTGTGCTTCTGGAAATGGAGCCTTACAGTTAAAAGAAAGCGTCTAGATAAAATGGAAATAGTTCTCTCAACTGCTCATTGAGTCCCCCATTAACTTCGAGAACATCACACGGAGCAGCCAGTAAAATGAAACCCACAAACAGACAGATGTTTGCAATCAGAGTTTACTGCTTGGAAAAGAAAAATTAATTTCATTCCTTCTTTATAACATATTCAAATCTGACACTGAACTGTTATTAGCCCATTTGCCCCCGCAGTCAAACTCTTGAGAGGAGCTCAGCAAGACTCTGATCCTTGTCATTGCAAACTGAATTTCAGCCTTGACTGATGACACAAAAGGTAACTCCATCACCTTCTCTGATGGAAAAGCCATCCAACATCTCCAAACCATAGCACGTTCTGGGGAAGGATGCTGAACACTAAAACATATGAAGCACTTCAGGCACAGATGGGATGCAATGGCCTGTAGGAGTGACTGCTCCTAAAATTTGGACTAATCTAATGAAATCTCCAACAACAAACTGAGTCACAGTCTGTTGTCTGATATCAGCAAAACCAGTCCACATTAAATTAGCAGTCATTCCCTATCCATCTGCATTTTTATACTCCTCAGGCTGCTTCTGGTACAATCAGCAGAAGTTCCCACCTCCCAAAATCCAAGTTACACACAGGAATCCATCTGAGTTATTTTTATCTCCTCATATCTTAGTTTGTTTTCTCTATCCGGTTATTTACGGTCTAACCAGCACCAACAGATTTTACTACTCGCATCTAGATTTCAAATATGGTAAACCATCATCAAGTGTCAGGTAAATGGGAACTCTGAAGCTTAAATTTAAATATTCTGGATCTGGTTCTGCTGGACTTCATACTTTCCTACACTTACATACGTGGGGAACTTTACCTACACTACAGGCCCAGTAAGGGGAAAAAAAGTTATTACTTATTAAATACCTCATATGGATTTCTCTCTTATCCTATGGCCCTCCCAACATTATTTGTCTCCCCAGACAGCCAACAATTTTAGTGTCAATGGAAAAAAATCAGCCTGAGCAAGTAAGTGATTATTGGGACGAGCTGCCATCTAAATGGCTTTATTTAAATCCATCAAAAATATCAAGTGGCAATTGGTTCAGAAAGAATTTCACAGAAATACTGTTTGAAAAAATGTGTTTTCCCTATCAAAAAAAACCTCTGCAAACTTCTTTTGAGGAATACAGTTTTTTATTTCTCTCTGAATCCACTCTGGTCTGTACACACTGCCACGTTTTGCTCCACAGTAAGCTGGACAGTATATAAAAGGTAAAGGCTGATATTATGAAGATGCAATGATGTTTTTTTGGGGATTTAATCCACATTGGATTGTCAAGAGCTCTTCAGTTCTTCAGGACAAAACATGCTTGAGAATAGGTAAAAAGAATAGTTAACAGTTATGCAACACATTCCTTGTCAGTGATTTATCAAAATCAAAAAACTGCAAGAACAACTGTTGATACAAATTAAAAAACCCTGAGTTCACCATTTAAATAGACAATAATTTAAATATTGCACTTAAATGTTGCTCAATAGAATGAAGCTTTATATATAACCTGTTTCAGCCCCTCACCAAACTTCTTATAGTTGTATTGGCCGGTTGTTCTCAAAAATAGCTACTCTGATTTGGAAATAAACTTAAAAATGGAATAACTTTGGAGTTTCTACACAGAGAGCAGATATATACAACAAATAAGCAGCACTTTTCTTGGTATGCCTCATATCTGTCATTCCAAACCTTATGCCAACTGCTCATATGGAGTAGTGATCTACTTGCAGGAAGAAATCAAACTCCCACACTGATACTATTGACTGTAACACTTCCACTCCAATAAAAAAAAAAGTAATATTGTGTTTTATCATCAAAACGTGCACTGTGCAAGATGAGTCTTAACCTTGCATATGACCCACAAACTGTTAAAGTCATTTGGATAACAGGTTTTAAGACTGACAGCCTGGTGATTTGCAGCTAGATTTTGTTTCCAGTGCTTTGATTTCAGGGTTAGCCAAATGACTTTAGCACACATTATTGCATTCCTCTCATCAACAGTATCAAAACAACTTCAAGTGGTAGTAAAATAAAGACCCTCACCTCCACGGCTCAATGAGTCCCAGTAATTATTAAAGATTCTTCTTGTTGTCAAACCACACTATTAACACTAAAACAAAACCATACCTTTTGTTGGGCTTCAGTTTTGTTTATTTGGTTTTGGGGTTGGGTGTTTTTTTTGTATTTTTGGTTATTTCAAACAGTTTTGACCTGTTAAAAAGCAGAACTTTAGAGGAGGATGTTCCTCAGCTGCTTGTATTTACAGGATGGATGTAAGTGATGTGTACTCTTGGGAATCACAATTTTGCAGGTTTTAATTGAAGCTCATGGTTCAATACGAAGTTTACTTCAAATGAGAAAACATCTCTCCATTCTACGAGAGATGCTACACACCAAAGTGAGCTCACTGGACTACTTTTCAAACCTGTTAACAAATGCAGATTGTCTCCTGAGTTCCTAATGAAACTGAGCCAGCAGCACTTGGCCACCTCTGCCGACAAAGCCAGTGGCCAAATTCCACCCTGAGCTCCTTTCCCGGGAATACAGCACATCTCCATCAGCTCCTGGAGGGCTGCCCTGTCCAAAATGCAGGTGCAAAGAAATTATTCTCCCTCCTCTGAAAGAAGAGGAAAAGCAGGAGCCACCAGGCTAGAGGCACCAATGTCCACCTCACCAGGCAGGTGACCCCACTTGTCCCCAGCTGGCAGAGCACAGTTTTTCTATTTCTAACACATTACTATTTAACAGAATAAAACTTTGAATAAGCAAAAGAAGCAACTCAGTCTCATATTGTGACAGAACTAATTAGCAGCTTGACACCCTAGTCTGAGCCTTTCCTCCTCTTCCCAGACACCTATTCCCTTGTGCTGCCCTGTCACCCCTCTGATGGCATTGAAGCTGATTATTTTATACATTTCAGATAACCAACAAGGTCTTGCAAATCTGTTGCCTTTTTAAAGAAGACCTGCACGCTCAGTCTAACAAAAATGACAACAATCATTCTATTTATTCTTGTGCCATGTTTTATTGGGTGATTTTATTGCACATCAAAACAGGGCTCCCTTCCACCTCTGTCTCCCACTTGCCCTGCCAAGAGGATGCTCCTGTCAAGCAGAGATTGACAGTTCTTCTGGTCATTTTTATTCCTTCTGGAATAATGTCACAATGTACTCGAGAAACTTCTGTCCCAAGATTTTCACGGCTTATTATAGCCTGGGTTGCAACCAATGGCACTTTCAAAATTCTTGTACAAAATCAGTTTTGGAATAAGTATGCTTTTTTTCCTTGCTCCTCAGTGACCTTTAATGAATGCTTTAAAGATCACTTTAATCAGCTTTCTTTCCTTAAATTATAGAAGCCAGAATCCGGCATTTCAGTTCCTCCAGCTACAGCAACACTTCTTTCCTATTTCTCTTTCCACGTAACATTATAGGGCAAAGAAGTCATTTTACCACAGCATTTTCATGAGTGCTTAGAAAGCACTGCTTTTCTTTCTTTCTTAAGTCCCCTGTATAGTATTTTTCACATCCAGCCCCAGCACATGGGCATGTTTTACACGGTGTTTCTAGTGACTGTTTTGCAATTACCAAACTCTACCAGGCTTCATTACTAAGTTCTCATTCTGAGAGCAGTTACTGGAAATTTCCTGAAGTTCAGGAATTTCTCAGTCCTGTTTCCAGTAAACATGCACCAATTTACCATTTCACACCACAATACCTGCACTAGACGAGAAACAATATGAAATTTAGTGATTTTGAAAGTTAAGAATCCTGTACATTTTAATAACAAGAACCTACTGAACTAGCTAAGTGAAAAATTAAATCCAGAGAGGTAAATGCATTAAATTTTATAAAGCTTAACAGTTAAAATTAACCCATGAAAAATTATTCTGCCTCTCCCTGATCCAGAACAAAACTGATATCACATCTTCCACATGTGGCGCTTCTCAGGAAGTAAATCTATGGAGCAAGAGGTGTGACAGAACGAAAAGGAGAGATAATTAAAGGGCAAATTGGTCTGCTTTGCTAAAACAAATGACCCAGGGCTTGCTGACCTTGGCTGGGACCCAAGGGTTTGCATTTTCACACGGATGAGCAGCTGTTCCGGAACAATTTCCTCAATGAAACAAGCACAAACAGGCTCCCCTGTCAGGCACACGTGTCTTCTCCCCCCACTTGGTTATTCTCAAAGCATCTTAGGACTAAACAAGGTGATGACAAGGAAAAAAAAAAAAACAACCCTGGATCCTTCCATTCACCTTCTTTCCTCCACAGCAGAGCTGTGGTGAGCATTTTCCCCAGCCTTTTGGCCACAGCCTAGAGCTCTTTGTTAGCACAAGCAAACATGAGCATATCAGAGCATTTTGTAAAAACGTTTAAAACAGGATGTAAAGAGCTTTCACACAGAAATAACACCACAATTTCGAGGTGCACTCTTGCCTAGACAAGAGCTAATTCAGCCACTAATTTAACTCTGCTCAAGTACAGTACAAGGCAGATTCAACTCCCAGGTGTCTGTTCAAGTTCCTAGGGGACAGGGTCTTAAATCAGCTGCTGATCAAGATCTAAATACTTTGTCCTTAGATCAGTGTGAATTTGTAGATTAAAGCAGCTCCACATTAGAGAGAAAAGGAGTAGGTTTAACAATATTAAGTGCTTGATGGGATGACAGGTTTAAAAAATACCTTTGGAAAAGTCTGAAATGGCAGAAAAAAGTCCCACTCATGCTGCATTCAACCTGCCAATGGCAGGGTAGTACAAGGTGCTAAAATAATGTTACCAATAACCCTGTGCTTTGATAAATGCTAACAACATGTCCAGCACTTGGCCATCCCATGGCACCAGCTCCTGAAACAGGCAGCAGGCAGAGTTTTATCCTGCTTATCCCTACAGATTTGTCAATATTTTTAAGAACCTCATCTACACACCAAGATGTGAATAAAAAGATGCCTGCCACACACCCATTCACATTCTGGCACCTCAACTGGTTATTTTCTATTTGGATCACAGTTTAGTAGTATGAAGCAATTACTTCACCTTTAAAGAGTACAAAAACATTACCAAAACCCTCAAGTTTAACTGAAAGGGCTCCAGGAATTTCAAGTTATCTTGGATCCTGCAACAAATGGCTATTTAAATGCAAATGGAACAGCTAAAAATATATATATATCAGCCTGAGAAATCCTGCAGGTGCATGGATTAACCACTGAGCACAGTAACCTCTGCATGTGCAAACACAGGGTTTGACAGTGGAGATTGAAGCACTTTTGATATAGGTAACACACGCTTCTCGAACTCCTTTGTGACTTCTGTGACCATTTCACATTTTTTCTAAATCCCAGGACTAGATTAGGTGAGGTTACAAATGTAGCAGTTCTTTACTCACTCTCACAGACTGTCATGTTGATTTGCCGTAAATATAATTGAAAATAAGATGCCAAAACGATGCAAGTGATAAAAAACACATTGGTGTCTTGGAGTTTCAGTGCAGGATCGTTATTAACACCAAACTGCAAACCCCAAACGCTCAAATGACACATTCAGCCCTTGGACTCTGCAGCCACAGACCCGACACCACCAGCCACGCTCCAGTCTGGGTCTGACTGATGCTTTCAACATGTGCAGACAAACTCACTCAACCAAACATCCAATCAAACTGCTCAGAAATCCCTGCCAAAGGCATCCAGCAGACAGCTCCTGGAGCATTTTCTGGCTTATTTACACGACGGCACCTTTGCTGCTTACACTGGAGCCTCTTGAAAGCCCTTTGCATTACCGGTGTTTGCTGCTTGACCTGCTGCACACAGTGGGAGGCTCGAGCACATCCAACCTGCAGTCAAACAACAGCACCCCACGCTTTCATGTCAGAAACACAAGATTCCTACCCAGCAGCGTGCTGGCTTGCAACGTGTGTCTCCCAGATGTTGTATTCTGGTTTGGGGCATGTTCTAGAAATAATACAGTAACCTGTAAAAACAGGAAATTAACTGAAAACTACCAGTTGCCCCGAACATGCCCTGTCCAAAGCTACCACAGCAGTCATACAGCAGCACTACTTCAGTCCAGTTCTGAGAGGTAGTCAGGTAAGATGCTCACTTTTGTCCAACACAGAACGATGAAAAAGTTTTCAAGCATCCAACATTTGTTGTTTCAAACATGAAGTGGTTTGAATTTGGAGATGCTCATCCTGAGAGCATAAAGAGTTGTCCTGCTCCTCACCTGCCATGCTGCACTTTGGTTTTGGGGTTCTCCACACTTCACTAATTTAGGAGTCCAGACAAGGTCAACAGGCTGTTCAGCAGCCTGGCACATCTTCCCCTGGTGCACCCAGAGCCGTGGGGCTGGAAGGGAAGGAGAAAGCACCTAGGGACAAGGACCTGGTCCCAGAGCATACAGCTACCCTACACCAGTAACCACACCCTACAGTCATGACGTTTAAATTTACACATTATGAGAAACTTGGACAATCTGAAGCTCACTCAAGTCTTTGAAAAACGTTGGAGCTGGACATGGTGGATTCTTCACATCTCTTGCTCTTCTTCAGCATTCCCAGGTGTTTTGTTTCTTTTTTAAAACAGATCCATAATATCTATCATTCCAGAGTTTCAATTTACAGGCAACATTTTGGAGCGGAACATTTTTTGTTGTTGTTGTTTTGAACAGAAATGGAGTATTTTCCTGTCCTAATCTGAACAAACAAGTCAGGTTTTTTTGCTAAAATAAACCCTTTCTGATGGTTGGCTCACCAGTCACTACTGCAAAAACACTTGCAAAGAATATGTTGCAATACTTCAAGCATTGAAAATAAGCATATTCCCATGGCAATTCACCAGATGGGCTACAGATTGTAAATCATAAATGTCTAGACTGAAACACAAGAGACAAACATCTGTCTAAAATCAGTTGACTTGAATGGCAAATACCGTTAAATAAATTAGGACTACCTTGGAAACAAAGAGAACAACCAACTACTTGAAAACATCTGAAATTAATCCATTAGCACACAAGCCACAACACAATAACCTGAAATTGGAGAGACATTCATTTTGTGAGGAATATTAGCCCAAGATGACAACACCCTGACATCTGAGGCAGGAGCACAAAAGCATTTCTGTGACCCAGTACCACGTTACCCCACAAGGACTCACGAATCCATCCCCAGAACATCTGGCTGGAGCAGGGTTGTTATTCTCCTCGCTTCACAAGTGAAACTGTGGAACAAAGTAATGAAATGCCTGATGCAGGGTCACACAGGAAGTTTGTGGGAATGAAACTGGACACAAACCCAGAACAGGATTTAGGTCATAAAGCAATACATAAGCCTGACTAGAACTTCAGACTGCTAAAAAATTGTGGGTTATCGCAGAAAAAGTCTGTTTTGGAAAAACATAAGCCTTCTTCATTTCTACTATCTTCTTTTTCCTTTGTATAACCCTTTGTTTTATGACAGAAATATGCCAGAATATCCACAGATGAACAGAGAGAACAGTACTACTAAGAAATGTGAGAGAGAAGACACTGCACAGAAAGCTGCAGCCTGTCCCTTGCAGGAGGCTGCAAGAGAGAAAAGGAGACCACAAAGCTGAATTCAGAAATGGGGAAAACCCATCAAGTAACTAATGCCAACCCACACAAATGACGGGAGATCTGTCAGCATCAGGCTTCACTTTAGCGTCAAAAAATCTCATTTACGAAGTTTTTACACTGCTAAAGCTTTGAACAGCTAAAGGAGGATTAGGACCCTCCAGCTCAGCTTCCCACCAGACCTATATAACCAGTGGACTAATTTTTAACCAGAACTCAAGTTTCAAGGGAAATAGATGTCCTGAAATGAGAATTACTTTACTTCTGCAGTACATATCAACAGCATTTCCATTTGCATACAATATGACACTATTTGCCTGAAAGACAAGCAATAAGCCAAGAGAACATCACTAAAAATGTTATTTTTCCCTTTTCAATGTTGAGATAGATCTTCCACACTTTCTAGTGATGTAAATGCTTTTTGGGGAGTGTGTGCATGTGTCAGCTTTCAGACACATTTATAAAAGGGCATTCACTTGCAGAAAGTTTTGTTCTCTGCAACAGGTTTATACAAACACTGAACACTCAGCTCTGAGCACAATCTCCATCAAAGGCAGCAATAATTATACAACACCATTGTAGAAAAAAATGCTCCAATTATTCACAATATAATTATTGCATTCCCATGGCAACACCAGAAGGACTGTACAATCAGCAACAGACCCAAACCTGGCCGACAATGAAGTTACACAGAACATTCTCTTCCACCTGCCCCAAACAGGCAGCAATTAGGTGATGGCTATTATTCACCTGTCCACCCACAGGGAGAAATATCAGCCAGCGAAAACTGAACTAAACCAAACCTCCAGCCCTCCCTCCCACCCAGCACTGCCACAGTGACACCCATCATGATCACAGGGCTGACGAGTTTTGTTTGTGACATGTTTGGATCCTGAACTTCAGTGAATCATCTGAAACTGTTCAAATGTGCTCATCAAAACACAGCAATTAATATCCACCTGTCACAAACAAGCGCTCTTGATCATGTGAGAGTGGGGAGGGAATGAGAATCATCAATACTGGTGGTTCTCAGGTACGTGTTAGGCTATTTTGTGAGGCTGTGGTGAACTGCCATCTCCCTGGAGTAAAATATATACACAATATATACATATTTTTCATTCATACATATGTATTCAGTAAGTATTAAAACCAAAATTCACTATAGGTTAATATTCACTGTCCCTCTGTTGTTTTATTACAAAACTGCACTTACACCAGAATTAACACAGAAAAAAATGCAAGCTAAAATGTAAAGTGTGACATTCAGCACAGGGCTTAGAGATGCTGTTGATGAGCCCAGGGCTTTCCCAGCTGAGTTTTGCTCACACCAGAGGCAGAGACAGCTCCTCCTTCCTTCACAGGGGTTTCACAATTCTGAAGTAGCTCATTAAGAATTACAAAATTAAAAGCTGCATCTCAAGTGGAGAAGTCTCAACCAGAGTATTGTTCTCCTGGATCAGAGTGTGCAGCAGCCGAGTATTGCCCTGAAACAGGGAGCTGCCAGAGCACCACCTCTACCTGAGCCTCTCCTGACTGATGCTGCTTCTTCACCATCTCCAGTGACTGCAGCCCCATGAAACCCTGACCTGCATCTTCCACTGCCTACCTGCCTTTGCATTGGAAACATGTCCAACTTGCACTTCTTTCCTTTAACATTTCTACTTCTTCACTCTCCACTCATACCAGAGCAGCCTTCTGTTATTTCCATTCCAACAACCTTTCCTGAAATCCCTCACTGCCACATCTCCCTCGAGCCTGCCCTTCCACAGCCCAAACAAAGCCCATTTTCCAAGTTTTTCTCACAGCTAGTGTTCACAGAGCCCTGATTCTCTTGGCTGCTTGTCTCTGAAGCTCCTGCAGTCATGCCAGGCCTAAAGGAAGGTGCTCAAATCCCACCTGAACCCCAGCGAGGCACAGGAAGCTGGTTTTGCAGACTCTGCTGCCTCCTCACAGCTTGGACTCCAGCAGACTCTTCCTCAGCTACACAGTGGCTGTCCCAGAAAGGCACTAACTCAGTTCTTCACATCCTGCTCTCATTTATAAACCCTCAAGGTGAGGAGGAAGGCTGTGAGTCACCAGGTTATGCTTGAAGGGCCCTGTCATCCTCTCCTCGTTTTCACTTCATCTCTCATATTTCTAAGCTGAGCCTTTGCACAGAGCACTTTAGTTGAATTGTGTTTAAAACATGCCTCTGGGCTACTGACAGCATTGCATCCTTCAAAAAATAAGCCATAAATTCTTATTTTCCCATGTCCTCAGATTAAAAAATCCTAGCACACAGTACAGTATGGAGGGGAGAGTCAGACCCTGCCCTTTCTATATAAATGAACTGTTGATGAGAGCCAAATATCATGTAATTAACGAAATTATTCTAATTATTCAAGTAACACTTCTAACCGGAACGGCTCTAAGACCGTTTCTCCATAGCACGTTTGAAATACTCTGAATTTTCAGGTGTAATAAAGGGAGTTTCGTGTTGGCTATAGCAACTGTGAAACTAATTTACTACCCAAAACATTTATCGTGTAGCTTGATAGAGATTAAAAACCCCGTCCTCCAGGGAATGAGCATTTCAACTGGCCATCACTCTTCAGAGCTTATTTAAGTTTGCAAATATGCAAGTAAAATGTTTTTCTTTCAGTGTTCCCAGGTCTTTGGAGTCTCCATCCCAGCAGAGGAGGGAAAGCCACACCTTGCCCTGGGGCTGGCCCCGCTCAGGAGGCTCCATGGGCACAGTTGTGTTGGAATAATTCCATTTCTGGGGCCCTTCCCAGGCTGAGGAGGTTCCCAGAGGGATTACCCACCCAGCAGAGGAGCCCTCCATGACAACTCCACCCGCAGGGCCTGGAATTTGCAGAAAGGAGTGGGGCGCGGGGAGAAGGGATTTAGCCACTTTGCAACTATTCAAGGAATCCTCTTGATTTCCTCTTAACAACCTTAGGTTGGAAAACTGTCTTCTGAATTATTCGAATTTCTACTTCAGCTCTATTGTTGGGATCTAACATCTCAGTTAGTAAAGGAAGTGTTCAAAGGGAAGGGAGGGGAAGTGGCATTTAAGAAAGCATAGCTAGTGCATTATTAAAAAAAAAAATTGAAAAATTTCAAAAGGTAAAATTCTAAAACATATCTTTGGTCACTGTGGTTTGCACATGCAAACAAGTGAAAGGACTGTGTGTGCCCTGACAGAAACAGGGAGCACAGCAGCCTCAATTTAATCTTAGAATCACAGAATGGTTTGGGATGGAAAGGACCTTTGAAGCTCATCCAGTTCCACCCCCTGCCATAGGCAGGGACATCGCCCACTAGACCAGGTTGCTCCAAGTCCCATCCAGCCTGGTCTTGAACACTTCCAAGGTTGGGATAATCTGACTGATTAGAACACAAATCTCACCCACCTTGTTTCATTTAATTTATTTTTGAGCAATTAAAAAAAAAAAAAAAAGAAAATCCCTAGCATTTCTGTACCCAAACAACTATCCACCTTTGATGTAGACAGAAACCATAAATCCTGTTCAAGTTTCAGCTCTCTAGATTGAATGGTATTTCTATGACCCCAGAACATAATACAGATACAGCTATGTAACTTGTGCATTGAACCCACAATCAAAGACCTTCACTCTCAAAAGAGGGAAGATTCCACAGGCATGTTCTTCCTTTTCTTTCTCCTCACTTCCACTCAAGCAGTGAACAGCATTTATTTATTTCTAAACCATTTCAGTGACCAGGCAGCACTGCCATCAACAGCAGTGCTGACAAAGGGACAAGAATACCTGGAGTGAGAGTTGCTGCACATCCAACAGTATCTAACAGGGAGCAAAAAACTCACAGGGTCATAGGAGTTTGTGCATTAGCCCTCTCAGCACACAATTAAAAAAAAATAAAACAACAAAAACAATTTGTCCTGGTGACTCAGAGTCTCCACGGCTCAAAGAAAGCCCTGGTTTCTGTAACACTGCATCATGCTGGCTTCAGATCTATTCTCATGGGGCTCAGGCTCGTGACTCAACTGTTTTCCCCTGTATTTGCTCATGCAGTTGCCCATCAAGAAGTTACTGAAATCTGCACGCATCATAAGGTCTGGCTAAGAAGAGAATAATCTAGAGAAATTAGTATCACTGGGAAACATAAAAACCCAATATCACGGTTGTTTTCTTTGGAAGTCCAGAAATTAACGCTCACCAACCTTTCTGGTTAAAGACTGCCTTGTTTACCACAAGCCTTTCTGATGTTAAGACTGCAATGATGTTCAGCAGCTGAGTTGGAAATCTCAGAAAAGAGCATTTTGGGGAAACACACCTCATGCACTGGGTGCTTTATTTGCTGGGAGTGCTTAACAGGCTCATTTCATTATGTTAAATTCAGAGCAGTTTTACTCAACTTCTATCTCATTTCTATGTCTGCTGTGCTTTTATTTCAGAACTAGAAATGGGGTGCTGGCCAAGAAAGATGATGCATTCAGAAAAACCTACTTCATGCCACGGACATGTATTTCTCCAACAAGCTTCTTGTCTTTATTTGCAGCATCCCTAAAGACCTAATACGGTGATTTTTTCCAAAGCAAGGAGTTCAAGCTTAGACCATGAGCTTCTCATCTCCTTTTCTTTCTACTCTTTTCTGTGCACACACTCTGTATATCACACTCCTGATGCTGCATTTTATGTCCAGGTTACCCCAGCCACGGAAGGCAAGCGAGCCTTTGGTTTGTAGGCAATGACACTGTCCACCAGAGAATCTGAACATGAGACATTAAATATCTTATGCTGAACCCCAGACAGCTGAGCATCAAAAATTACTCCTTGCACAAAACAGCATTAAAGAACCTCTAAACCTCATCACACATTACCTTGTAAGCTCTAATTCTCCCTTTACAGGAGAGCATAGCACAGAAGAAAAACTATCACACAGCAAAAGAAAAAATTAGGGAAATAAATAAATTGTACAGACGCTCAGTTCTCTAAGTACTAAATCACTCTCCCTCAATACCTAAGATTCAGTAAGTCATATAACAACCCAGAGCCACGGTGAAAGAATAACAAAAATTTCTCTGAAAAATGTGCTTTGTCACTTCACATTTTGCCCTGCATCTGAGTTACATTAAATCAATATAGTTTGCATTATGGAAAATATCTTTTCTAAAAACTTTGCTGTGTCAGTGCAACAGAAATATTTTTTCACACCACCTGTTTCAGATATTCCCCTCCCTTCTTTCTCTAATTTCTGTATATCTGTGCACAGTCACACAGATACTTGTCATACATTAACTAATCCTGAAAATTACAGTCAAAACCATAGTAAATATTTACACTGTCATACATGTAATAATTCTGAAAAAATTAAGAACAGTGAAATTTTAACCTATAAATTTGTGGCCATAGATAATTTTCATCTATCACGTGTGATATACTCTAGCCACACCTAAGCGAAATCCCAGAGAATGCAAAATGCCCCACAATGATGCACTTAGAAAAATTTTTACAGTGACTGGATGCATAGCAAAATGTTCACTTTTCCAACATTCATCCAAACCCAATGATATCTCTATGCCAAATCAGTAAGCAGTAACTTTCAAGCAAACTGAAATCATTCTCCAACCGAGCTTTTCCTATAGAAAACGTACATTTACCAAAATCAAACTATATGTCATGAAAAACTCCAGTGCCACTCTGATGAGAGCTGGGCAGGCTTTTCAAGTGACATTCAGTAGCTGCTGTGGAATCTCTCCCACTATCCACCAGGAATTCAAAAGACCTGACAAGCCAAAGACACTTTCAGCATCTTCCTGCACCTTCTACAGCAAACCTGTGGCCATCTGGGAGTTAGTCTGGGCTGCACTGCCCCAGACTCAAGTCTTGTAGTAAAAGTACATTTTGCTTTTATATGTCAGACAGAGAAACTCACAGCTTGGCACAGCATGTGGTACCATAGTCTTTACAACTGGTATCAACCAGGCAAGGAGCAGCCACACCTGGAGCCCACCAGTCTTATCCTGTGTTTGCTGGTGATGCAGCATCTCTGGGGATAATTCCTACATTGACACGCCCAGGTTTCAAGCTTAGCCCATTCTTCCTACGAAGGCCAGGCCCAAATGAGGTTCTGGTGGGATGTGGCCATAACTAAACACTTCCTTAAGGGTTAACTCTGCTTTAGAATTTGGCTTCTGACTATCAAGACACATAAGATAAGGGAACATCTGGTAAAAATTGCTGTTGTGATTTAACTTTGCCTGCTTCAAGATAAATTTTGTACCATCATGCACTCACAGATATTTTACAACGCAATATACCATACTGAATCCATTAGCAAGAGCCATTCACAGGTATTTCATAAAAATGTGCACCACATCCAGATATTTTATCAGCATCTCACAGCACAGCAAACTACACAAACCTCAGAGTGAATAACTTCCACATACAATTTATAATATACTGTGAAGAGCTTACAAACACACCTAGGTGGTTAGTTTTTTTTCTTTACATTTGCTCACTATAAATGACTACAGTTTATGTCAATAGTGCCTGGAGAATAGGCTATCACTATAGAAACAATGACAGCAGTGAAGTCCTTCCTACCTCTCCTGCATCCAAAATCCCAGAACGAACACATTCTTGTTATTTCTTAGATAATGTGTGCACATTGTCAAGTCCTGAGCAAAACTCAGGATTTTTCACTTGGTTTTAAAATGTATTTTTTATTTCCAGTCTTCACAACAGCTCCTCCCTTCCATGTAAAAAGCTCCCCCACTTTGGAACTGCAAAATTGCTCGTGAAGTATTCTGAAAACAAAAATAGATGAGCACTGAACTTAAAGGAATTATAATCCATGTTTATTTAAGTTAGATATAAATATAGTTCGGGAATGGGAGAATGCTGCTTGCGGGAGGGAAGGGAGCAAGGGTGAAATTTTGCTTATGCTGCAAAGAGCCTCGAGTTATTTCACTATGTATCATAGTTTTCAGATCAATTCACCAAAATCACATCAAGTTATCTACAACCAAATATCACATGCACAGAATTAAGCTTGTATAAAATCCTTTGACTCCCAATAAGCTTGCACAGGTAATGGATCAATTAATGCACATGCTGCTGTGGAATCAGGTCTTACTATGGTAATTTTCCAAAACACAAGTGTGTTTACAAACTACAGCTGAAGGCTTAGAAGACGAAAAGAATTCTTTTACAAGCACTGTATTAGTCTCCTAGAAAAGAGCTGGGATCAACTTGCTAGTGACAGCAAACATTTTTTCAAAATAAACAGAGTGGTATGTTAAAAATGTGTATTTACAATTTCTTTTTTCCAAGAAACAGCAGATACAGCAACATTTTAATGTGAAGAAAAGTTTAAATCTAAAAATATAGCAACAAATGGTAAAAATCTCTTCCCTTCTTCTTAACTTCCTTCCCTTTCTGAACCCCTGCATTAAGGCAATGCTCTCAATACGGTCACTAAAGGTTTTTTTTGACATGGCAGAAGGCTGAAAGGAATATTTCTCTCTCTCCCGCATTCAGAGCGCCTGAGCACAAGAAGAGCTATTCAAGCTGTGATGGAGTGCCTCACAGAGACTGCAATATGTTCCCAGTTGGCAAGCAGGGATGTGTTTGGACAGTGAGCCCAGCCATCCCCTGGGCAAACAGCAGCATTCCTGGGACGTGGCGCGAGGAGCACTGCGGGCCCTTGTCAGGGCTCCCGCAGCCCAGCAGCTCCGGCCTCCAGAACAAACGCCCCTTTGTGACAGCCCCGCTCACAATTCAACAAGAAAAAAGCTGTCTCCCTCCACTCAGCCTTCGGTTGGGATCCAAAAAAATACTCTAAAGCTGGAAAACGGGGAGGAAATACCGCAGAATGATATTTAAGTGTGTCTATAGTAGCTTAAACTTCTGGACAATATTACAAATCTGCCTTTGGATACTTATCTGGTTCCTAATTCTATGGCTTTTTGGGGTTTTCTAAAGCAACTAATCACAACCACCAAGTGACAAAAGGGCTGCAAGTTAGCAGTGGGTATTAAAACTAAAATACACCCTCGGCCAAGGAACAGCAAACTGCAGCTTTTATCCAGTACCAGCAGCCAGCAGTGGGAGCCTTCCCTAGAAGTGCACAGAGAGCTTCTGCCTCTCCTGAGCACATCTGCCTCTAATGTGGGCACAGAGATGCTCACACACCCTCGCCAGCCTCCTGTCACCCATTCCGGCAGGGGTGAGGGCAGGGGAATTGCAGGTTCATGCCTGCACTCCCTCCCCTCTGCATCCCTGCAGGAATGAGCCAGGGCTTCATCCCCATCTGTGGTTACAACATCAGCTCCTGCTGCAGGAGGCCGAGAAGTCTCTGTAATACAAAGAGACTCTGACATACGGCACCAGGCCTCCAAGCAATCAATGGAAATAATTAACTTTTCTCTGCCCGACGTGTGCTCCATCTTAACTATTGCTATTTTGAACTTGTGGAATTCATTCACTGAGCCCTAACAGAGAGACCCGCAACTTCTACATCCTTAATCAAATGTCCTGCTTCAAATAGATCCATGAAGTGGCAGATTCAGGGAAAAAAAACCCCTCAAAACTACAAAAATCCATGAGAACAGCCCTGCTTGAACACACTAATGCTACAAAGGGGCACAGTCCTTGCATCACCATGATCCCACCTCCTCTTCTGAATCTGATGCTTGTCCCCAGGACGTTCAGTAGCTGGGCTGGAGGTGGGTATGATGGCTTGTCTGTTGTTGGGATTTTAGGAGGGCAGAAGCACAGAGTGAAAGCAGGAACAGTTTTCTACTCTGAAACACCCCAATTCAAGAATAACCTTCCCATGAGTTCCTTGACATGTTCAATGAAGAGGGGTAAATTCCCTCTCCAAGCTTCAAAAGGCATCGTGCAAAGGAGGAGCAGGAGGAAAAGGGTAAGTGGGAACCCAGAAACTCACGGGATGTTCTTTTTTCATTTGCCTCCCAGCTTCCAAGGCTTCCTGCTGGCAGCACCACGTCTCTCAGGTACTGCCCTGCAGCCCTCAGCAGAGCTCCATAAACATTAGGAGAGCTTGTACGTATGGAAAAAGTCTGTATTTACACAGCAATAATACACCACTCACCATAAGCCTAAACATGAATCCCAACCAAAGGGCTTTCCCTAAATGAAGGGGATGAGGGTCTCTTTAAACATTAAGTGCAACAAAATTAGACCATGGAAACTCTGGGACATTATTCAAATCATCCACATGAATAAAACATCCCACTTTTGCCAAGTTTTGTTCAAGCTGACTTCAGCTTTCTGCTTAAACAAACCTCAGGCAATACTGACATCATTTGTAGCAGAGGCAGCATTTTATTTAAGGTTGAAATCTGAGGGTGTTGGGTAGATTACCAAATAAAGAGTTGATTTCTCATCTAAAGAATCTCAAATGACCTGACTTCAAAGGCTGGATTTAGACTTACTCAGCCAATGGAAAACAAACATCTTTAATCTCCACACTGACATTAAACTCAAACAGAAAATAACTCTGGGAAAAGCCCCGTATCATCAGGCTACTACACAGAAATAGGGGAAAGGTGGGGGGGGGAAAAAAAATCCAGATTATTCTACATGAATGGCCTGCCTCGCAGGTAAGGTTACCTAGTTCCTCTCTTCTTATTATATTTTTGCAGCCCATTTTACTCCCCTCTTCTTCAAATGTTAAATTAGGCCAGGCACTGAGCCTTGATTAACACACCTGAACACTGAGAATTTACTCCAGGGCAAATCCAGGCACATACGCAAACACCTAAATTATCCACCCTCTGCATTTAGATACTACTGCACTTTAGTTAAGAAATAAGAGATGCATGAAAGAAGACAAGTTGGGCGGCACCAAGTGATCATGTTTTGGCCATGGAGATACCAAGTTATTAGACCTGAAGACTTTTGTCAGTATAGGATTCAACTCCGCCTGTTCCTCATCTTTGAAGACTAAAAACCATGTGCCTGGCTAAAAAAAAGACACACTAAAATAAATTATCTTCTTCCCCATCTCAAAAACAACTGTTTTCAAAAACTGCTCAGAAATACGAAATATACAATACTCCCCAAAAGAAGAGAGAGGGTAGGGAAGGAAACCATCTCCTTTAGCACAGGAACACAGCCACCAAATGATGTGCAGGCACACAGAGATGACAATCTGCCAGAGATGAAACAGGCTCTGGATTTGAAGACAGGAGCGGTTTAACAATGAACGACGGAAAACAATATTCAAAGAAGATACCATAAATTGTTTGAAATTACAAGATGAAATCTATTTGGGGGAATTCCAACACAGAACCCAAGGCAGCACATCTATCCTTCATTCAGGCACGAGAAGGTACGTGATCTACTGAGAGCTGTTGCAAGTCTCACGACTCAGACTTATAACAACATATCCACAAGTAATAACATGCCATCACATTTCTTTTTTAAACAACAGCATTGCCCTTCTTTTGAAAAAGAATATCAAGTTTCCTGCTGAATAAATTGAGGGAGCCCATTATTTTTAGCACGCTAAGTGAGCTTGTCAATCACTTACATAAATACATACAATTAGTTTGATCCAGAAAGATCCTGAACACATGTAATTCGCAGACTTTAGAAACCTGACCGACCCACAAAGGCGCACACAGTATCTCACAAGTATGGAATTACATGTACTGCGTGTAGCTTAAAAATACAGAGTGGTGGAAATAGGACATTAAATGGAGAAGTCCAGGTGCTCCCTTTGCACAGAGGCACTGAAGCATCCATCCAAGTATTTTTGGATTAATTTTATCATTCCAGTGTTGTCAGGTGGCACATGGGCCTGAACTCCACCCCACTGTTGAGGTGTAAACAATAAATGAACTGCATTTGGTTAAAAGAGCAGCACACTTGAAAAGCACATGACCTTCGGTGAAGTTTTAGACACTTTGCTCCAATTCACCTTCCAGTTTTAACAACACACAATACCAGTCTCCATGGGGCAGAACAACACAGAGAACCCATTAGTTACCAAATGCAACTGGCACTGGGCAGATGCCCCAGCAGAACAGAGCAGGAGCTTCTGCCAGGTCATTACACCTTAATTTAATCTGCAGGATTGCTGACAATGCTGGGTAGGTGTCTGAATCTGACTTGCCAAATTAAAAGTTTGAGAACACAAAATGCACAATGCTTCTAAGTGGAAAGCATTTTAAAATATTCTTGAATGGAATTGTTGAATATGTATGGACAGAAGTAGATCAGCTGTAACCAGAATGGAAAACCACCCACATTCCAACCCCCAAGCTTCAAAACATCAAGTTGGGAATTTGTGATGTATAACTTCAGAAAGGTCTTCAAGGAAATACAGCCCGGGGTTTAACTACCAATTCTGCTTTTGTCCAGAGGGAGAAAATAGCTTTTGTAACTAAAGGAAAATCCATTACTGCTGAGGATACGGAGTAGATGGAGCCAGACTTTTCCAAAGTGCACAGCACTGTGATGAGAGGCAACAGACAAACTCAAACACATGAAATTGCAATCACATATAATAAGGACTCTTTTTTCTTTTTTTTAATTCACTCACCATAAGTGTGATCAAATGATAGGCTGCCCAAAGAGGGTCTGGAATCCCCATCCTCAAGACTCAGCTGGAGAAGTCCCTGAGCAACCTGCTCTATTTGGCTTTGTGGATGGCCTTTGGAGAGCCATGTAACCTAAATAATTATATTATTTAATTCTGCAGGAAAAAGCTTTTATGCTGCACATAAGCCTGGAGAGTGCTGTCTACAAAGGTTTCTTAAAAATACAAGAATTAAAAAACAAAGACATGCAAACAGCATGAAATGTACCATAATAATGAAGAAAGTTTACACAACACAAGGTTTCTACTCATGTCTGTTAAATGAATTACGGTCTGTTAATTACTCCATGGCAGCCAGTTTCTTATGAACCCACCAGGCATGAAAAGAATGTGAGAATTATCAGGTAGAAAACACCTGGAAATTTCTTCTGCCACAATTCGTTTCAACACTTACTAATACCACGTGAAATATTTATACAAAAGACAGGAATGCACCAGAATATCAAGGAAAGTCTAAGAATCTTTGAGACATTTCATTTTTGTAACTTTAATCCTGCTACCTTCTCAGTTTTCCTCTGATGTAGGGTACACAGTGAGGGCAAAGCAACTTCTCTCTTGAAAGCATTGCTTCTAAATACTCCTGCCAATAGCAAGAGCTCCTAAACCTGGCAGGTCACTGTTGATATGATCAAACAGCACACAGTTATTTAATGAAGTCCACTGGATAAAAATTACCAAGCCTGCATTCATCTTTGAACAGTGAAATTGTTTTTGCTTTATTTGATTTTAAGACTGCTGGTAAGAAAGCCTATTAAGATCTTTTTAAGCTCTCAAAAGTATAGCTGGATACTTTGTACCACTGCTGCTCATGATCAGCATTAAAATCATTATAATCAGATAATTTCAGGGCTTTAGGGAACTATGCTCTACCATCTGGGGACTGACCATGCTGCAGTAAATCAGGCACAACACTATTGATGTTGAAGGAATTTGTATTATAAAATTATCAAAACTAATCTTACAGGCCGTGTTTTGCCATGTACAATTTTAGTAACAAATAGGGTCCAAATGATAAAAAAGCTCTTAAATAACAGCTGATAGCCAGGAACAGTTTGCAGGTGGCAGGAGAACCCATGAGATGGACCCATGTGGCACAGACTGAAAACCTCCACCCAGGAGCCCTGTCTGTGCTGTGGCTGTGTCCATCCTCTTCTGCCTTAGGATCTCTGGGAACACTCACAGCTCAGGAAACAGGTGGAGAAACCATCCTGCAGAGTGGGCTTTGCTGAGAGTCACTTCTGCAAACACTGAAAAAAGGTGATTTTCTCTGTCACTGTCACACAAATATTTCTTGTTCCTCAGAAATACTTCACTGGTTATTGAGGTCCTCAACAACTTTTGGATTAACCAAAAAAGGCTTTACTACAACATGAATGTTGCACATAAATGTTATGTACTACAATATAAATGAGATTTCACAAGATGGGGTAGAGACCAGACTAAGAAGATGCAGAGGGTTTAAGAGTTTGACATTAAATATGTGAAAAACCAACCACCTTGACACTGATCCCAGTAACATTTGTTCAATTACTCCTGTATATAAAGATGCATTTTTCTACACCCAAGTTTCTTAATGCTTGGAAATGTTTCCAACACAAGCAGTGCAAGCTCATCCTGGTAGATTAATGCATAAATAACCTTCAATTTAAACTTATGAAAATTTAGTTCCATGATAATTCTGTGAGGACTCTTAATATCACGAATAGAAGTGCTCTAAGTGACTGCAGGATTCTAAAAAACCTCCTCCAGACTTACAAGGTGTTCTGACTGAACTGAGGCATCCTCTACTCCAAAGAAAACGTTCCCACCGCAGTGGCACAAGGTTCCCCTGCACACACAGGCTGCACCAGAAGAGGCATCTGCTTCATTCGACTACTGGGAATGTTTACTGGGTCAGTGGTTACTAAATAAACCAGGCATTCAGACTTCCAGTCACTCCAACAAACCAATCCCCTTCTCAAGTGTCACGAGACAAGCACAGCTCAAACAAATCTGGAAGTGAGTCTTTGATTAGCGGTTTCTCCAAGTTAAGATTCTCTTGTTTTGTGTCTCTGACTAGGCACAATAAAATGATTTTTCGTTTTGTTAAGCACAATTTCCATCAGGGTGCTGTTTTAAAAGGCAACACTATTTCTTTTAATCATAAAATGTATGAAATTACCAAGAGTTGTCTATCCTGGGATAGTACTAACCTGTGATATCCATGTGCATCCCTATTCCAGCTGGGACAGCCTCATAAAGGAGTTCCTTTGTTCAGCCAGAATATTTAACGTGTCAAAAATATTCAAGCTCTTACAAAACCTTTCTGTTAGGTTTCCTGGTTTTCCTGCAACACGGGACAGAATGAGTGATTTGCAAAAATCCTGGACATGCAACAGTAGGAAGATTTCCAAAGCAACCTGGTAAAAGCATGACATGGGAGGACAGGCAAATTCCAGGAGCTGCAGGAGCTGCTGGATGTCAGTCATCTCTATGACAAAGCTGCCTGCAAAGGGTAAAACACCGGGGACAAAAATCCCCCAGGTGCTGTTTTACAGCAGGGGTGTGGGGTGTCTCCATCCTGCCACAGGCCGCCAGAAAAGGCATCTATGGAGGGGGAGAAAGGCAAACAAACAGTAAAATCACCCAAGGAGATGCCCACAAAGTAATTAGAACTGATAACGCTTTTTTCAAACATCAAAAAACACCCCAGGCAACAAAACCGGCTGAATTTTCAGCCTTCTCCTCCTCAGCAGTACTGTTCCTGCAAGTGGAACCAAGGAATACATAAACATGTTTTCATACAGGAAAATAATTTAAAGCTAAGTTATTCCTCTAAATTCTATTTATATTAAATCACTTTTACTTCATAAAAATGGAAATAAGTATGCAAACACCTTTTGAAAATGCTCATTTACTTCTGCATATACCCACCAAGGAGATAACTGTCTACCTATTTTTTTAAAAGAACAAAAGGCTTCTCCTCTGGTAAATAATAAATTTAAAAATTAATCTTGTTTATTAATTGTTGCCTTTTGAATGAGCAAAGCTTTTAGTTGTGTCAAAGCTATTAACAGTGGCAGCTGTACATTAAGCAAATTAAAAATTCAGCAGCCTCACTTCAGTGCCCTTTTGTAATTGCAGATTGGTTACCGAACACCTCATCTCTTTGGTAAATAAAAGGGTGTTTCTGCATTTACTTTAAAAGCTGATTTCAGAATTCAGTAGAGATTTTATGCAAATTATTATGACAATTATGTAAATATCCAAGGAATTTTTGCTTTTACAGAAAATCATTGCAAGAGTGCTGCCCCCACTCCATGTTTAGAATTCCTTGGATGCTTGAGCACTATCATTTCAGCATCAGGGCAAAAGTAACTGCAAGAATAATGATATGTGGCTATGTAGATAAAACATTGTGAAATAAGGATGGTCTGAAAGGTTTTGAAATCAACAGATTCCATTTCACAGCAAAATAACAGAGCACATGAAGTGGAAAGGTCTGCTCTGTTAATAAAAGCTTGAATGTGCACTAATTCTCACAATTGCTATTAACTGGGGGAGAAGACCCCATGTATCTTGTTTTCCACTGTGACCAGTGACCCAACTGGAAAGAGAAACCAGGAGCAATTTTTGTGCCATTGACTTTCTTGCTATGGCAGAGCATTCTCTCTGATCAGCCACCAGCTGCCAGTTTCACCCGTATTCTTGAATAAAGTTGGCTCAGTCACTAAAGAACTGCTCCTAGGCAGAAGGAAGGCAGTACCAGCACCTTTTTATAAAGTTATTTGATTGTACCCTTGGAAGTGAAACATCTGAAGTCCCCTCTGTGCCAGGAGGGACCAAGACCTCCACTACCTCACACCCAGGTTGCACATAAGCCCTCACACTTTGAGATTAGTGCCCAAATATCACACCAGGCCAAACACTTTCTGTCTAAATTATATTTAAAAGGTCTGTGAGATATAGAGAAAATTGTAATAGAGAAATCAAGGAAGGGGATGCTCTGGCCACAAGTGGGCATAGTCTTGTGGAGAACCAGAGACTGATCAATTCTCTTATCACAACCAGTAGAACCCACTGTGCTCTGCGTTCCCAGCTGAGGCAGCCAGTGGGTGTTATGTCTGACTGGAGAGCAATGGAAATAGACTGGTCCCAGTTTGCATTTGGTATGAACTGTCTGCAAGCGTGGTTTACCAAAATAATCCATATACCCAAGCTGTTCTAAAGCACAATACATTGTATTTTGCACATTATTATTTACACAGAGATGTGTTTAATGGAAGAGAAAAACCTGAAGTCTCAGAAACCTGAGTTCAACAGGCGTTCAAGCTCCCTTTTCTTTTAATCAACATGACATTATTTTCATGGCAATCTACATATTTCATACAATGTGCAGATCAAAAAAATTAAAAGCACTGTCCCAAAATCAAAACCGTGACAAGAGAAATGAAAGCTAAGCAGACAATGCTACATGAAGGATTACAAAGACAATATGGAAAAGCATCAAGTGTTTCAGATTTTAGAAAGCCTTTCTGGGTCACTCAGTATTAAAGAAGCAGCTAAAATTATACTTTAACCTGGCTTGTCTTGCAGTATCTAATAATCAGCTCGGATTTCAGGTAATGTGAACCCACCTCCTAAGATACCTTTGCAATATGTCATTCCAGATAACACACCCAGTGAAACAGGTGCAGTTAAGGCACAGTTTTATGTTTGGTTTCATGAGCTCACAAAAGAGGTGCTACAAGACCAATTTCAAGCACTCTGCAGCACCTCCTACACTGCCAGGGCACAGACAGGCAAGTGGGTCCACTGGCACACAGGCAGGATGTGCTATTTTTGGAGTCACCCGAAGCAGACATAGAAAGTTTCTAAGAATTTTATAAACAATCTCCCCACACAGATGAACTGATATCCTTAATTTTCACTACTCACCCAAAGAGATTGGAAAGTGAGAACACAATTCTACAGAGCACTGTCACAAAACTCAACCACCAGCCTGAGGCTGGAAGCAGATTTGAGGACTGAAAATTAACAGCATTAACACACAAAGGAAGTGGAGAAGCCTTAACACTTTTAGTACTATTTCTAAATTTTATTATAGAAGGCTGAATATTATTACTGATTATCAAAGAGCTTGCACATGAATCAGGTTCTCATTGAACTGAACTGATTGCTGAAGACAGAATTGTTTAACACGCAATTAAAGTTCATAAATCTTTTACTTCCACAAATAAAGGATACAAAAACTTGCTCTTTCCCCTTCACTAGGAGGGTGAATCCCCACAGGTATCAAACCACTTGACGTAAGTCTAAGCAAACAAGTGATGTTTTTTAGATGCAGCGATTCGGGTGAATGCACTGAAATCACCATTAGCATAATATATAATCTGCTAAGGTATATACATAAAACTATATGATAGAAAGATACCTTTCTCTTGCTTTATACATTACACAGTACCTTTGCTGGGTGGTGAGGCACGGCAACAGCCCAGAGAAGTTGTGGATGTCCCATCCCTGGAAGTGTCCAAGGCCAGGTTTGAGAGGGCTCGGAGCAGTCTGGGATAGTGGAAGGTGTCCCTGTCCATGGCAGGGAGTGGAATGAGATGATCTTTAAGGTCCCTTCCAACCCAAACCCATTCAATGATCTTAACACAACATCCATTTCCTGCATGATTAAAGATAAATGGAGCTCTCACCCCATGATCTCTTGCAAGGCGGTTACACAGACTGGTTCAGTACAATTAAAAGATTCCATATATTTTATACTAAATATAATATGTAACTGACCTTGTAGCATGCTCATCTACCCCCACATACTGCATGTAAAACATTACAAATGTTGCTACGTTCTTTCTTTTCAGCTTTCCCTCACAAAACACAAGAAATCCTGAACCAACAAGACAAACTGAGGAGCTCCACCAACAAGTTCATTTTCTACTCTTTTGGTCTAATGATTTAGGTCAGTCTCTAACAAAGCATTTGTTGGCATACAGTTATAAAAATTTTCATTTTTTTAAGGTTATAACAAGCTGCTGAAGGAAAAGAAAAATCAAAGGTGTAAATAAACCCACAAATATTAAGTGAATGTCTGGTATTCTGATGTTGGACTTCACAGATGCATTTTTTCCTTCAATGCAAACCACAATCCTTGATTTTTAATACTTGCATGAATCTATAAGCACGCATTTGAATCTTCTACTTTGTATATTGAACCTATCAGAGATACAGATCATGATCCACTAGCAGCTTACAGACTCAAGAAGATGTGAAGGAGTTGTAGAAACCAACCTCATTTTGAAAGAAGAAAGTAGTTTCAGGTTTATTTAAGGAACCCCACATCCTTAACACACAAAAAAAAAACCAGACAAGTAATAAAAAGGAGTTAATTGCTGCAGTCTAACTTCCTTACTTTTAATATCATTGAGTCATTAACAATCTCATTACCAGCTTATGCTCCAAGTCAAGCAACTGTTACTGTTTGAATTCTTATTCTTTAAAAGGAAATGCACATAACATTTGGCAGAATAATAAAGGAAAATATTGATTTTCTGGTTCACGTCTGTGTATGTTAAACTTTTTAGGGTTTGTTCTAAAGACATTGTCCTAGAACAGTTAGGATATCAAATTTAAATACTCTTATTAGAAGGCTGAAACAAAACACAGACAGTAGACAAAACCCTAAACAAAGTTTAAAAAAACATGTCCAAGAAACAGCTACGTTTTTAAAGAAAAATAAAGCCTTCAACTCCCAAGGACTCCCCTGGATAATAAGTCAACAGTAAGACAACCAGAGTTATGCATTTATTTGCATCAGCAGGACATCAGAAGAAAACACTAGAACATCGCAGATGTTGCTTTGCAGCTGCACACACTCTCCCATTCAAACTTTGTATACATTCAAAACCTTGACAAGGCTGAGAAGGAGGCAGCTCTAACAGCAATGTGTTAATCCCAGCACCTCAGTGGACTCAGGGCATCACGTGCAGTATGGATTTGCCATGGTGGCTGGTCCAGCTGACTCAGATTCCTTCTTGAAAACAGGTCTCTAAACCAAAACATGAAAGACCACCTGTGGGCATTCCCTACTTTCTCCAGCTAACTTGAAAATGAATGGGTTGTTTGATATTGTCCTGTTTCAAAACAACATACTTTTGTCTACCCACTGGTGTTTATGAAGCCTAGGGTTGGTTAATAAGTTTGAAGGACACATTTTTGCCACATTACTGAAGGAATGCGGTGAGCTATCCTGGCACTCTGAACACTAAAAAATAATTTACATTATAAAATCTGCAAGCAGGAATAACCAGAAAAAATATTTTCACATAATTTTGCTTCCAAGTATCAAGTTAGGGATTTTTTTATTAACAAATATTTGCATTATTAAAGCTTTATTAATATCTGCTGAAAAAGCTCAAGGTGAGGGAAAAATGACCATGCTGAAAGACAGTTTCTTTCAGCGTCCCTTGTGACAAGAGTTTTTGCATTCCTGTGCCAAGGGCATGTCTGGCTAAGGATAGTGATCTGGGCTGCTGTGATGAAAGCAGGCACCGTGTTTGATCTGCCAAGGGCTCTGCCTGGGTATTGTCCTGCTCATCTCCCAGAGCCACAGGAGCACTTACCTCTGGCATTCCCCCGCATCCCACCAGCACTGTCCCTATGTGCTGTGTTTGCCTAAAACTGCTGCCTTTGTACACAAAATATGTGTATTTCAGCAAGAGCTGGGCTGCCCAAAAAGCACACATTGGAAAGCTCTTTGGTTTTCCTCTTTTGCACTCTAAAGATTTTAGAAGTTACTAAGAGGGGACTCTTTTTTTGTAAAACCACATGCTACCAAAGGCCTCCAAAATTATCAGCATGTAAAAGAAACATGCTTTACACCTTAACTGTATTGTGTTTAATTGATGGAATATGACAAGCACATCTTTACCTCTCTAGAGGTAAAAAGTGAAATTGTAAAAGGTAAAATGAAGTGCCTGCATCTAGAGCAGCAGCTGCACCTCCTTCTGGCTGTGCTCCCCAGTTTGTGCTGAAAGAGCAAGGACTGAGGCTCTCCACCAGCTTCACACAAACCAACTCTTTGTAAAGGCCTTAATCCAGATCCATCCCTGCAAATTTTCAGACGCTGAGGTGCCCATGAACACCCTTGTCCATGCCTCCAATTGTCCAATGTACCCATTGGGATGCCCTTGTTTTGAAGGGCACCGAGGTGCTGGATCCACCCCCAACGACTGCCTGGAGTTACATGAAACACTGAAAGTCTTTAATCACACTCATCAGACTAACGAGTGTACCTGAAGTAAAACTGTCTCACAGTTATTTCATTTTCGGCTTCCATGGGATTTCTCAGATTCTTCGAATTTCCCACCTTCTGAGCTCTTCATTTCTTTCCAGTGAAATGCTTACTGACAACTATTGATAGGCTAATACAAAAACAGGGTTTTGAAGTTATCTGCTCCTAGGACATGGAGACCAAATACCTGAGAAATCTCTCCAAAACCCAAAAATCTGAGAAATCGAGCAACTCTCAGCATGTTGGTCAGATGAAAAAAAAAAACATTACTGCAGGGACATGGGAAATAGAACTGTAGTCTCTGTGCTTTGATGTGCAGAGAAAAGTATCCTATCTTCTAAAAAAAGTAACTATGATGACATTCTGCTATTCCATACCTTACATTTCAGCCAGGAGGACTGTTTGATACATTTAACAAATAACAGAAATAAATCAAAGCTCTATTTCTGAACTGTCTGAAGCCACATGCCTTTGCCAGCTCCCCGCATGGACCCTGCTGCTCTCCCTCCTCCCTTCCTCTTACTCCAGAGGCCAATGACCTCCCAAAGGCAGTAAAAGCTTTCTGATTCTATTTAGTATGTTTAGGTGGCCCCTGTGATATAGTAGTTTAATTGTAAACAAGTTATTGTAATCACAGGTGCTTCTACTGAGAACTTAAACATAGAATAAACAAACTGATTTATGTAGGCGGAGAAGGAAGGGAAATGGACTCTCACTGTCCACAACCTCATGATATTTGGCTGTAATATGTATTTTCCCATCTGCAAGCTAAGCAACAGCTCAACTGTTCTCAGGAAGAACCTGAGAGGTGTATAGTGGACCACAAATCCTTTACTGCTTATTTTTCAGCTGACAGTAAGAAAAAAAGGAGGAAGTTCAGATGTGCTTGGCGTGCGTTGGGAAGCTACGATACATTTGCATCCACAAAACATTATTATTAAATAGTAAGTAATAACAAGGCAGAAAGATTTTCTTCCAAGTCGTTAAAATTTTCCAGCTGATGGATCCCGATTAGTCACAAGATAACTATTTCATCATACGGACAAAATAAATGCATCCACTCTGGCAGGCGCTGCGGCCACGCCACACCTCAGAGCATGACATGACGCACAGATGCTGGCAATCTGGGGAGGGGGTGGCAGCCTGCTCCACACATCTGTTATTGTGGGAAAAAGCCATGTTGGTGTTTTGTCAAATTGCTCTATTAGTAATGAATACAGCTGTTTCACATCGGATAATCTGTGTTGCAACACTTCGCTAAGTGACTCCACACAGAACTATGCCCTGCTGTTCATGCTCAGCTGTAATTGTGATTATCCAGGGAGATGCCACTGTGCTTTTAAAATAAAAAAAACCGTTGAGCACAGCTGTTTGTGCTTCAAGGAATGTCAAAATAAATCGTTTCTCCCTGCCATGTATCTATTTTTCACTGGAAATCACAACGTATTCTGGAATTAGGGCAACTGCCCACTGGTAACAGAGACGTGCCAAGTGTCTCTTCAGCTTTGGCTGAGAGCAAGGGAAGTGCTGACCAAGGTTTTAGCATAAATACATGAGAGAGAAGTTATCACCACCTCAGGCTTCAACTTAAGGCTTAAGTAAAGGAAAATATGATCATCCTTCTCCCCTTGATAAATCCCTAAATGGAAATAAGTAAATGATTATCACTGCTCACAGACTAACTGAAAGACAAAGGAACATCCCAGTGCTTGAGGTTACAGTTTTTGCTTACTACCCTCTTGTCACATCTGAGGTTGATGTTAGACCAAATACATTCCCTCTTACAAAGTCATTTCAAACACAAAATACTAAGCCCTAAGTGTACTGAGATAGTAACTACTACAATAATGTCTTAAACCTGGCTACAGGTGCAGCACCTTTGAAACTGCCAGCCTGCAATGCGAACGTTGAATTTGTGTCAGTTTTCCCCACAGAGCTCAGCTTTCAGACTTTGTGCAGCTACAGACAAACCTGAGGACAGAGCCCCTTTGTGTGCAAGGCCAGGTGGGGAGCTGGGTCCTGCTGCTGGCAGACACCTTGAAGGAGCCTCTCTTTGTCTACAGGTAACAAAACCCTCCGCTTCCAGCAGATACAGCACAACGGCTAACAGGATAGGAAAGCATGTGCAATGGTGAAATGAAGCTGATGGTGGTATTTTATACTAAGAAAAAAAACACAAAAAACCCCACCCCGGTTTCAAGAAGACACTTAGAGGCCAGCAAGATTTCTAGTTTTCAGGCAGCAGCAAAAAATTCAAAAAGAAAAGGGGAAACAGCCAGGTGGAAAGAAAAAATAATTCCCAGATGTGCAAACTTATTTGGATGCATATTTTTTGAGATGTTGTCATTCAAGGACAAACAGAAACACCCAGTGGACAAATTTCCACTTTTACAAAACTCTTGGGTAAAACCCACTACCTGTACAGATAGTACATGTGTTTATACTTAAGCACCAACTTAATTGTTTCTCTGCCTCATCCACAGACTAAGAAAATGGCAGATTTATGGTCTTCAGATCCTCAGCTGTGGTCAGCCTGTGAAGCTACAAGGGCACACTGGAGGTGCAGGATACCTATCACAGCATCCACCCCAAGGCTTTAACCCAAGATGTGCACTCTCAGTTACAGCTGCCAAGGTGGCAAAGCTGACTTTTAGTGTGGAAAAATGCTGCAGGTACAGAAGCCACAAAGTGTTTCCTGTAGAATGAATGCACTGATAGGACAAAGCACAAGACATAAGATCAAGTTGTAAGCAAGGCAGGAAGATCTAGAGCAGGGCAAACTGGCATTCCTCATCTGAATTTGAAATAAGATGTGCCAAGCTCTCTGAAGTCCAAAAGATGCTGTGATTCTCCTGGTATTTGGACAGAAGAATGAGACTAACAACAGCAAGAGAGGCCACTGTTTCTGAACTGAAGGATTTATATTGCTCTGAAATCAGGGAGAGATTTCCTCTCCACACAGCATCCTTTAGTGAAAGAGCTCCTGAGCTGAGGGCCAGGGAAGAGCAGGGACTCCAAGGACAACTCCTTTGTGCATCCCTCACAATTTACTGATCCCCAACAAGTGTCTGCAATTTTCCTTGAAAATAAATTAAATGGTTCCCAGATAAAGAAAAGGCACAGTCCTGCCAGTAGATCTCCACAGGACTGAAGTGACATCTGACTGCCCAGCACCTCCTCAGCTCAAGTGCCCCTCAGGCATCTGCATTTTCCATTTCTTTCTGGGCAGTTCAGCAGATGATCCGTTCTAGTTCACAGCAGAAAGAAGCCTGAGGTGACCCAAGTCTAATGGATGGTTTCTTTAAGGGCTGGGTTTCAAAAGCCCCACAGCAACAGCGTATGCAGAAGAAACAATAAAAAGGCTTGCACAGACAAGAGGGTCCCAGACTCGCTTCTGGGGTGCCCACGTGATGATGCCTCACAGCCACCCAAAGCCTGTGGCACACACACCCAGTAAGTAGTGCAAAGCAGGCACTTAAAACCATCTGTAAACTGAACAAAATAACTGAACAAGTTGCTTTCTTGTATTCAAAGCCCTGTAACATGCAGCTCATGTTCCTAACTCACATTAGTTCATCATTTTCCTACCAGGGTGCATAATAAATAGGTTTGTGAGCTAATGCCACTAAAGTGGAAGTATCACACTCATTTCTTCCTCCTCCTCTTTTTTGCTCCTGAACTGTGGGAGCTGAGACTAAATGGCAGAAGATCAGTTTTTCCTTCCTGACCAGGCTAATGGGTCAGGCAAATGCCAGCACCAGGCAAAGAAAACAGTGGGAAATGATGCAAAGGGTGGAGAGGACATCATGAGGTCATGTCTTTCAGCAGCAGCTCTCTATCAGGTCAGGTCATTTGTATCAAACCACAACTTTTCCAAAGTCAAAAACAACCTCTATTTTTACCAGTAAAAACTGTCTTCTACCAACACAAAAATCACAAGGAAGAGAAGCACTTTAGAGCAGTACAAGACAGAGCAGACACTCCACTGAACTGAAAGCTCTACAAGTAGCAACACATCCACAGCAAGACTGAAGAACCATTACCCAGCTTCTGAGACACGATTAAAATAAAGGTTTGAATGTAGGTTACACATACTGGAAGATGTAGTAATTTGCAGATAAGATACAGAAGAGAAATAAATCAGAAAGAGGCAGAAAAGAATTCCTTGTGTACAATGAAACAGCATTGGTGGATGCCAGCAAACCAAACAAAGTGACAGTTGGGAATAAAATACTATTTTCACTTCATCTCTATCCAGAAAAATACAATTAAAATTCTGAGCATGATTCTCTACATCCCCTCATCTTTGGAGGATGTTACTTTGGCCAAAACTCTCTCAGACTTGCAGCACGTAGTTTCCCTCTTTTACTCAAAAATACTCTTCAAAAAGACAGTGAAACAGCATGTAGTTCACTTATGTGCTCTGAAACTCCTTCTGAAGGGGGCAAATTTGCTCCACAGGCTGTTCAGGAATTTGGAGGGTCTCTGCAGGCAGTGCTCTCACTCCAATGAGCACACAACTGTTCTGGCCACATTTCCCAGGCACATCTCACAGGGAGAAGCATCAGCTGTCTCCAGAGGGAGTCAGAATGTCAGCTCACACACATGTGCAAGAGTCACTTTTTACTGAGGGGGGTGGGAAACCTGTGGAGAGAGCAGCCTCTGCTACAAACTGTTGAAAACATCAGCAAAATTCATGTGGAACCGTGCAGGGCTTAAAAAGAAACCTGTGTTCCTTATCAGCAGTGCTGCATGCTGCCAGCTTTTAAGGGCTATCTGGTTTGAAAGGCAATTTTTCAGCCTCTAACTGCATTTGTACTTAGAACAGAATCACTGCTGCTTTAATGACTCTCATTACATTTTTAATTATAAAAAGTTCAACTTAAAATTGCCCAGACGTTTGCACAAACTGCTTTTAGCAACTCACTAAACCCAGGCAGATAAGACTAACCAACCACTATGCCTGCCTGGCACATCTATCTTAACAGCAAAAATAAAGCAAGAAAAATAATGTTCCAAATTGGATATTCAAAACTAAATAAAATGATGAAACAACGACTTTAGGAAGTTGCAAGCAGAGAAGAGATAGTTGTATTAAAGGAATATTGCAACTATACAGTCTAGGCTTAGAAAATAGCTACAGTTCTATTTCTGACATAGCAGTTGGCTCAAATAGCTACCTAATTCACTTAACCTGTCTTGTGCGTAAGCTTTTCTGGCTACATATAGAATGTAAATAACTGTGAATGAGCAGCAGTTGATAAATGCTATTTATCAGCTTGTAGATCCCTATTTCTTTTGTGTATAGAATGTACTTCAAAGCAGAGCACCCGAATTTTATGCTCAGGTATCTGCACTGGCCTTCAAACTGAAATTAATTTAATTTGCTGTGCTTGTCAACAACACAATTTCAGTCTCAGATTCACCCTGAGGAAAATATAAGCTTCTGTTATTTGAACATATAAAAGGCCATAGTTCAAATAAAGACAAGGCATCAAAAATAAATTGAAAAACCTTTGAACACACCCCCACCTTTCTGTAGAACTAAGCCCCATTTGCAGAGAAGCTGCTGGAGTGAAGAGGAGGAGAAAAACTCGACTAAAAGTTCTGTCATTGCTCACATGCTCATCCAAAGCCACTTGCTGCTCCAAGACCCAGCAGAGTATGAAGCTTGTCCTGACACCCTTCTAATCATAAACCAAACCACCCCTGATCTGCACAGCACCACCACCCACACACAAACATTCACAGCCCCGTTAGAGAGATTACTCTGGTGTTTATCATCCCAACTGGCTTCAAAATAGGTGAGGTTGGCAGTTTAGTGTGGTATTTACAAGACCATCATGGAGCAGGGACCACAGCTAGCCCTGCACTACCAGGGAAGTGACAAGACAGTTACAACAGCATTGTTTAAACACGATCTTAACGTAGAGTATTAATTAATTCAGCAGTTTAAACCATTTCAAGGAAACACATTAAGTTCCCCTGTATGAAGAAAAGGTAGAAGCCCTTTACTTAGTAACTGCACTGTACCCATAAGCATTTTGTAAACCAAGACTCCTTGGCTGAGAAACTTACCAGGAAAATGTTCTATTCCTGTGCTAAATAATGGCACTGTTGAACAGGGTCACCAGCTCAACGAGGAGCCTGCTAGCCAGGCTGCACACTGCTCTGGCCTTTTGTAAGGAGCAAATTGCAGTAATACTCAAAGTGAGCTGTACCCTGGCTGAGCAAACAGGATCTAGAAATGTAGGTAATAAAAAAAGATACTGAATATCCCCCCTAAGTATTCTGGGGTAGGCAGTCTTTGTAAAAGACATCAAGACTTTCACACAGCAGAAGGAAGAGTCAGGTAAAATTTTCTACAGACTCCAGGACATTCCAATGGACATGTGACACGTGGCATGCAGTGAAATAGTCTTTAAAAAGACAAATATACAGAATGAAAATGACTATTAAAAAGGGTCAAAATAATTAGACCATCTCTTGTTTAGCCTAGAGAAGAGAAATCTCTAGGGAAACCTTACATCTGCATATGCTCAGGCTTCAAACCAGCTGGTACTCAGAGCCTCACATTATCTGGGGACAGTCCTCAGCCATCACAACCACTTGAAACTGTTAAAGCGTTTCACAAAGTACAGAAAAATGTACACAGGCACTTCTGTTCACAAAGGATGGGCACGCAGATGACTCTGGAATAATAACATTAACATGCACGTTCATTTTCCCACTGACACACTCATTACCTCTCTTACTCAGCCTATTCTGACACATTAGTTATCAGAGCAGCTCATAAGAACACAGAACATCCCAAAAGAGAACTGGAGGAGAAATTTAATTAAATAACCGATTATTCTTTATGTTTAAAAAATAAATACATGCACGTATACTTCCATGTGACAAGCTCCCCAGGGAAAAATTTGTAAAATAAGCATAAAGTGTTTATTTAACTCAGAGAAGCAATTAAACCATTAAGAGCTCAAAGTAGGCATTATGCTGATTATCCCGTCATTACGAGCATTCACAGCAGTGACAGGCAAACTGCAACAATAACAACTATGTTACCATACTCATTTTCTCCTGACCTGGGCACATTCTACAACAAATCCATCAACAATGTATATTCAAGCTGATTTAAGAGTGATGGTCCACATTGTTACCAGCGTGGAAATACCTATGATTGCTACCCCTAAGACCAAGTTAAACGTGCCTACGTTTACTTCAATACAAACAGACAAAGCTATTTATTCATGTGCTTCTCATGGTGCAGCATGCAATGCTAACGAGAGTCTAAGTGCAATTTTCATTTCTCTGTTTACTCTGCCCTAATTGCAGCATCTCCCCTCCTACGCACGGCTCAGGACCCCCAGGGTGGCACAGGACGGAGGCAGAGCTTTGTGTGTGCTGTCAGAGCAGCACTGGCAGAAAATGCAGCCCGAGGAGCGCCTTCGGTGCAATTCCAGCTGGAGGAGCCCCAGGCAGGATCCCAGAGCTCCCGCTTTCCTTCACCTGCAGACGGGGATGCGGCTGCAGCCAGCACAGACAACAGCCTGCAAAAGGACACCGTGCCCGCAGCCGAGCCGAAATGCAGGACTTGGAGCACTTTTTCCACCCGGCAGCAGCGTCCCACGACAGGGTAAACAAAGTCATTTTAGAGCTCCCCTGGCAGAAGGAGCCGCCGACAGGAACGCGCTCCGCTCCAGCGCTGGCAGGGCAAAGCGGCTGCCAAGGCATCGAGTCGCCAAGAAAATTACAATATGATAGTCTTAATTACACTAATTGCGTTTCTTGGTATTGAGGCAGGATTAATATGGTGTTTCTTATGCTAGATTTCATAAACACAATTGGTTTCAGCTTAACTCTTCGTAATTGTATTTCACAGGTCTTGCAAACAATTAGCCACCAATTATGTTCATTCCGTTTTGCAGATGACTGATAAACATGCCAAATATCAGAATTTTCCCTCAAGGGAGGCAAATTACTTCTAACTTCAGTAACCTTAATGAAGCCTCAGTGAAAATCCTGTGGGTAAATCACCCAATGGCACTTGCTTGCCACTTCCATGCTTGCACCAAGGATTAGGAAAACTTCTACTCAGAGGAGAGCCATGGCTGGAACAGCTTTGCAGAGCTGAGGTAACCATCTTACAGTGATAAAATGACTATACAGAAATACAAAAAAAATATATATATATATACACATTTGAATATATGTATGTATCTTTATACAGTTGTACATAGATACCTATTTTATATAAAGGGATATGAACATATATACACATACACCAAATACTTGGTTTAGAAATTAAACATATTTGACCTAGTACAAGGCTCAAGGCTACAGGTGCTGGGAACTGGACCAGAGGGGCCTAATTAATGTCCCACACCCACCCTACTCGTCACAGTCCCATCATCAAACCGAAGTGCTCACACAATTAAGAATGGCAGGCATTGTGTTTCAGTCCCCTCTCCAGGCACAGCTCCAACATTCAGAACAATCCAGCCAGAAATGTTCAAAAATGTTATGGTGAGATATCATCTGCTGAGACAAAAATAGTCTTTTATCACGTTACGCCGAGGTCATCTGGAGTGACCTCGCCGAGATGGCATTTGAAGAGCCTCACCCTCGGCAGCAACAGGCAGGGTAACCAAAACTCCGTGAGTTTCTAGGAATTTTAGGCTGGATTTCTATAAATAGCACCTATAAATAACACAGTATAGCCTCACTTAACATGTACATCACTTAAAAGGTGAACCATGGATAAACAGTATACAAATGGTCACTTATAAAACTCTGCTTGAAAGCTGTATGGTCAAAAAAAAAAAATCCAAGTATTTTGAGAAAAAAAATTAAAAAAAAAAATTACAAGCTCTTGCTTGGTCAGCACTGGCAATACCAAAGCCTTCTCATAAAATAACAATTAAAACATCCTTTGCTACCAAAGCCTTACACCAGGGTTTCTGCATAGGTTCCTTCTTCCCTACCTGCAGGGTCACAAGCCCTTCACTTGCCAGGAGAAGCAAAAATAAACCTGGCTGATGAGTAATTTGCAATCCTTCCCATAACACTGAGGTAACGTGGTTCTGTGCTACCAAGTATTTTTTAAGATCTCCTATATGGGGCATATTGACAGAAAATTAACAGCAACCCAGAGAGAAAGGCATTGTTTGTGACAACCCATCTACACTCAAATGTTCCCCCCTACCTCATTCCCAGCAGAAATAAGAGGAATAAACTTAAAACAAAGGAGCAAGAAAAAGAAAAGTCACAAAACACACCATTAAAACTGTTGTTAATACCATAATCAAAAAGGCAAAAAGTCATAAGCAGTAATCAAACCCAGCTTATAAACAAAGC
>WEKY01003104.1:0-26728 GCA_013390045.1 Picathartes gymnocephalus | reverse complement strand
CCCACTCATCTCCAGGAGCAGCTTCATTTTTAAGTAGTATTTGAAGCTGTCTGACCCACAAAGGAAGGAAAAATCAAAATTAAGTTTTGTGGAGTTTAAATTAATAAATCACAGTGTAGGTTTATTTGTTTCTAGGATATTTGTCCTAAATAATTTGGAATATTAAGTCAAATTCTAGATTTACTGTTTAACAACTATTACTGATAAAACTTTGAGGTTGTCCACAGTTATGCAATTTCACACTGGTTAATGTGGTTGAGTAGGCTTTTTCCTTTCCTTTTTGTTTTGAAGTCAGAGATGGTTCCATTAAAAAGGTCACTCAGCAATTTATTTCTGTTAATATCATCTATTCTTCAAACCTCTATTGATGAAAATATTCATGGCACAGAAAATGAGCTGTTTATTTCACAGGCACAGAATCTACCCTATGACAGTGACCACAAGAAAACACTAACAAGACTCTTAACAAACAAGACTCAAAGATATGATCACACAAACTGTATCTAAATATAGAAGGGTTTAGACTGTTAGAGTGTGAAAGCTACCCAGCCCCAGCAACCTGATAACAGCAGAATGAACAGCTGATTCAATACAGCTTTCAACTATCACTACATGATTTTTTTTATGGTGGGAGTAAGTACAATTTAAAATTTAGCAAAACCAACAATCCAATTTACATTCTTTACCATTTGAAGTCAATTCATTATTACTTGTCCAAGCTGAGATTTGTTTCAAAATTAGAAGTAAGAAGCATAATAATAAGAGCCCTGCAAAGATTCTAAGTGATGATGTGCATCATCCCCATCCCTAATCCACATGAACAACAAACATGAACCAGAATCACAGATATTAAAGAATAAAAAGCATGGGAAACTAAATATTTGCCTATGATGAGGAGTTAAGGAATGTAATAAGGATAATGGAATAATTTCATGACTCTTCTGGCCAACAAATATAATTACTTCAGATTAAGAAAGTTGACTACAATTACCTTACTAATTCAGAACTATAGCTGCACTAATACACTGCAAAAAGACTAAAAGCACTGACTAATGGGTTTGCAATGTTTGCAGGCCGAGTAAACAATGCGGATCTTGGACTTCAAAATCCTGCCACCATTGATTGGAATGCACTGGGGTCCACACTAGGCGGATTACCTGCATTTGAGCAGGGCTGACAACTCCAGCATTCCTGCATACCCATACACTCACAGAGCTTCCCTGTGTTTTGGGGAGAGATCCAGAGATACTGGAAAACTTAAAAATTGATAGTATGCTGGTAAAAGACAGCCTTTCCCAAGGGCCCTTGGATGTACCATGATTCCTGATTCTATCAGACATATATATACACACACATACTCACACAAGTAAAATAAGGACAGACACCAACCCCAAATACAAATCCTGCATATTTACAAACCCAAAAAAAGTCTGAAATTATAGCCCAGACTGTATGTTCTAACATTTGTCTTTAAAGTCTGCTGTCCTAATTCTAGAGATCAACGCATTTCCCAGCAGCAGATTCTTAGGCATTCCAAAAAACATGCAAAAATATCTTCATTTTAGCAAAGTACAAGCTTCAGCAACTGCTTCTCTGCTCTTCTGGGTGTTGTTCTGCTGGGAAGCAGGATGATTCGTTTTTACACGTACAAACCAGAATGGTTCAAGTCTTAATTTATTTCTCACCCTGCTGATGGCTCAGCCCCTGCCCTTCTCCTCCACCAGAGCTCCTGTTCCCAGAGGCCACGTCAGCAGCACACAGCAGTGACTGCCAGGTCCCATCCCAGCCTGGCCAGGGCAGGGGCTGCCCCAGGGACCAGGAGAGGCTGTGGCCATCCCTCCAGCACAGGTGGACACAGACCATCAAGCAAGGGTCTCAAGAAATCCTTGGTTTCCACATTTCATAGAATTTCCAAAATATTTCCAGCCTTAGCTGTATTGCTCTCCCTTTCTCTCAAGGTGTACTACAAAACAGTCACAATTCAGGATTCAGAAAGATTAAGCCAAATTAAAATTTAGTTACATGCCAAGTTTCTTTTTCCTTTTGTCTTGTATCAGGGGAGCTGTAACAAATAACAGCTACCAACTGTAAAGAACCAGATACTCCACCCAGCAAAGCTACAAGTGCAGGTGCATCTGGTTCAACATTTAATCACACACATGCAAAATAAATTTCCATAATTATTCTTAGCATTATCTGATTTAAAATGGAGAAGCTAAGATTATTCACAGAGTAAACAAAGCATCCCATTGTTTACTTTTGGCTTCTTACATGGCTTCCTATACTTGATTGTGGTGTGCTAAAAAAATAAAACCATGAGATGAACAGAGAATGGTGGTGTGATCTCACTGACAATAACATGGGAAAAACCTAGTCCACGTTAGCAGCGCTTTGCTCTCTTGGATTTTAACACAAGGTTCACAAATCTTATTTATTGCACATGAAAGGAATAAAGCATACATCACCAGGACCACAGTTTTCTAAGGTGACCAAACACTAAAAGGGCAAAGAGCCTATCTCTGACAAAGAGAGGCACCAAAAACACTAGAAATAACAGCAAATTAAAAGTTCCTCTGCAAATTCTAGTATTTTCTAGTTGGGCAACAATGTGAAAATAACATAACAGTATATGTTATGATTATATGATTAGGTATTAACAACTGGTGGTTTATAGACCTCTGAAAAACTATGGAGTGCACCATGGCTAACATCCCAACAGGAAAGGCACAGCTGAGCCCAGGCCTGGGGACATGCCTGTGTTACAGAGCTAAGTTTGCTGAAACATTGAAGTGACCAAAGCCAGAAGATGGTGACAATGCCTCTAAAGGATGATACTGATTCTGTTTCATATATATATAAAAAAATTTTTTTGGACAATACAACAAAGGCTGGTCAGACACTGACATGGGATTCTTCACAGTTATTCTCAACCACAGCTTTGCTCTGGAGGATGCTTATGGAAATAATTCCTCATTTGTCCATTAATAGAAAGGACTTCAATAAATCAAAAACTTATTTGTGTTGATATACCAAGGAGACCAATGGGTATTGCAGACATGGCTTTTCCATCAAACACTAAATCTAGACACCAAGCACCAGGAGTCAAAGTAAGGAGATGTAAATGAGGAGTAAGAGTTACATTTTAAAACTCGATAGGGTGAACAGGGCCCTTGCTGGTAAACAGAAAGAGACTGAGCCAAAGCTTAATAAACAAAGTGTAAACAAAAGCTGTTTAATACCAAGAGCTGTGTAAAACACCACCACACAGACTGTTCTGCTCCAAGCCCTAATGACCAAAACAGTCTGAACTGAAACTGCACTTCCTACAGAGTTTTCCATGCCGTGTAACCAGCCTGCCCACCAGCACGTAGGTGGAAAGAGCTGAAATACTTTGCAGAAACAAGGAGAAACAGAATCAGAGCTCACCCTGCATTTCACCCCTCCCTTCCCTGACACTGCCAAGCACATCCATCCTGTCCTGCTACCATGCACCCTGGCAGATGTGCCCCCAGAGCCTTTCCCCACGAGTGTGCCTGAGCACAAGCAGTTCCCAATTACCAGCAAATACAGGTGAGAAAGGCCAGTGTTTCTTCCTGCTTTGACAAATTTAATGTTCTGATCAATGCGGTGTTTTGCAGTATACTTTGAATACAGTAATGAACTTATTTCTTTAAGCATAACCAAGGGCCAAATTCTGGTAACTCAGGAGATGCTCTGGACAGAAGCAGATACTGGACCAAAGGGACTCCAGTCTCTGTGGGTCTCACCAGCACACAGGCAGTACCTGCCCTGGAGGGCCCAAAGAATCTTCCACCTGCAGATTACACCAATTGCTCTTTAATAAAGTGTATTTCCAGCCTTCTGCAAGCCTCTCCAAAGCACCATGATTTCAAGTGCTGCTGTTCTATCATCTTGGAGTGAAACCACACCAGGTCCACTGATGAGCAACCTAATACCTGCCTCTGCACCTGCAGAATGATGCAGCAGGTGCTCCCAGCTCCTGATGCACCAGGGGAACTCACAGCACTGGAAACACAGGCAGCTACCTGAGCCTCATCTTCTTGTTCTGTTTTCTAAGGCTTCTTTCCTCCCCAACCTCTGATGTGACATGCAAAAAAGTGGGATCAGCAGGTCAAGGGGGTGATTATCCCCCTCTACTCTGCTCTCCTGAGACCTCACCTAGTGCTGCATCCAACTCTGGGGTCCCCAACATGTAAAGAAGGTGGAACTGTTGGATGGAGTCCAGAGATCAGGAAGATGATCAGAAGGCTGCTATGGAGACAGGCTGAGAGTGGAGCTCTTCAGCCTGGAGAAGGCCCAGAGGAGACTTCAGAACCCCTTCCAGTGCCCAAAGGGGCTCAAAAAGAGCTGGACAGGGACTTTGGACAAGGTAATGGAGTGACAGGACAAGGCTTTAACCAAAAAGAAGGTAGGTTTACATTAGATATGGGGAAAAAATTCTTTACTGTGAAGGTGTTGAGACACTAAAACAGGTCGTTCAGGGAAGCTGTGGCTGCTCCATCCCTGCAAGTGTCCAAGGCCAGGTTGGACAGGGCTTGGGACAACCTGGGATAGTGGAAGGTGTCCCTGCCCATGGCAGGGGCTGGAATGAGATGATCTTTAAGGCCCCTTTCAACCTAAACCATTCTGGGATCCCATGATCCATCTGTTCCCATGTGTGTGCCCATCACCACTCTCATCCTGGTGCCTTTGTCCCCCACCCAGTAACACTCCACAGGTACCACTCATTTGCTCACACTAGGTCCCATCTATTTTCAACTCTTTCGTTCCCTGCAAGAAACTGACTCACTTCCTCATTTCCAACCTCATACCATAGAGGGGAAAAAAATACACACTTTGCTTGGACTATACCAAAAGCCTTATTTCACTGACACACACACTCTTCCTATACAAATATACAGCTGTTAAGCTTTTAATATTATCCATTCCTTTGCACTACCGCACCAAACCACACGCATCCAACCAAATTAAGGGAATAATAATTCCAGGAAATCTTTCATTTGAGAAACCACTGCTAGATTTTTTGCATACTTCTGGACTTTTTCTTGAGTTACTCACTTTTAGAGCCACAGAAAAGGCAGCACTGAAATTTTATTCTTGCATTCTTTGTTTTACAAGATAAGAACAATCAAAGACTTCAAGTTCAGCCTCAATGGCAAAACACTTGAAAATATCACTTGAAATAAATTTCAGTATTAGTAAACTGTGTTTTTATCCTGTTTTCATTTCAAAATGTAACCACCCAAAAGCAATTTAGGTCCTTGTCTGCAACACATATTTATGCTCCAACATAGCTACAACCCCTCCATGCCATTGCACATCTGTACCTTGTCCTTGAATAAATCAAAAAATCCAGTTTAATGCAGAGCCTTGCTCACCCTATGCAAGGGTGAATTCCCTCTGCTCAAGGCCAGAATCAAAGCATACTTTCTATCCTTTAGCATATTTGTTTTCTTTTCAGGCAAATTTTGTTCTTCGCTATTCCAAACCTTGTGCTGTCATACAAGACAAAGACTAGATGTGAGTTTCAAGAGAGTGACAAGAGGTGAATTTCAAGAGAGCATTTCCACCAGCACGGGTTAGGCAGAATTTACCAGGACTTCCAATTTTTATTCCCTCAGCTGCTTTTCTGCTACCTCTTCTTATACCTTGTTACAGGCTTTTTGCAGCTTTACATATATACAGAAAATTCAGTTTGGTTTGTGGCAGAAAATGAGATCCAACTTGAGGACCATTTACACAGATAGCAAAAAAAGGACATTTGGTAATAATTGGGCAATTCTGTCTGATCAATAGATAGAAGCTTCATGCAGCCTGCATACTCTGTACATACATATTTTCAGCATGTGGGTGACAAGCAAGGTCAAGTGGCACCAAAATAATCATTCTGTCCATGTTTTTCCTACCACAGTGGGTGTGACAGCTTGGCATTATTGCCCTCCAGGAGGGAAAAGCTCTGAACAGATTCTCAAGTACAGCTTCACTGCCCCAAACTATGCACAAAGCATGAATTTTTAAAGTGTGAATGACACAACTCTCAGGCAGCAATGCAAGCTCCTACCAAAGATCTTAAGATATTGGCTAAGAAAACCAGTCTTTAATCAGTCATCACTAAGGAAAGGTGAGTTTCCTGAACATGTCAGATTCATATGAGATCTATTTATTCTGAAATTTAGAAAGCAGAATACTTTCTTTTTTTTAAATTCAGGGGTCTGTTTCAATTCCATTCTGTAGTTACCAGATCCAGGTTGTCACTCTACTCCATATTTCATTTACTGTGGTTACCACAAAGCACTAGCTAGAAGCAATCTTTCATACAAAGTCCACAGTTAATAGCTGAGTAAAGAAATGGCTGAGGATATGCCTTGCCCTTGGCTGTTGCTAGCTCTGCAAGGAAAGGACAAGTCCTGAGTTTTTGACAAATTAAATGCGAATAGGTGAAAAGGAAGTGTTTAAAGTATTGACACATTTATGAAGTATTTAATATCTGTCAAACTTTATATAAAGAGCAGCTTTTAAAATACTGATGACAGAACACAGATATGTTCCACCTTCCAAAGACACTGACTGAAGATCCTGAATCAGTCTCCCCAGAGCCAGCCACAGGGGCAGCTTTGCCGGCAGAGCCCCAAGCTCATTCTGGGTGTTTGGCAGTACAGGGTGAGCAGGGCTCACCTGGGAAATCCCCAAAGGAAGCACACCAATACTTTGTCAGTAACATCCACATGGATTAAAAGGAACAAAGACTGGCCATGTAATCACACGTGAATAAAGGATGTGCTTTATGTTTCCACTTGACACCACAGGCCAGGTGGCCAGCCCCAAATTCAGCAAGCCCTGGGGTGTTTAACAGCCCACTCAGGCAGCACCACGGGCCTCCCATCCACAGAGGCAGCCTCAGGTCACAGGCTTCTACTTGATTCAGCTTCTAGCAGCTATTAAAAAATTAATCGCAATTAATCCCCAACATCCTCTTGCTTTATTCCTTCATTTGGCTGTTGTTAAAAAGACTACAAAAGTCACACACCACAGCATCTCTTCTATCACATGGGACAGAGAAGGCAAATCCTGAGGAAGTCAGACAACACAACTCCTGCTGAGAGCACCTGGAACTGCTCAGATGCTTCCCTAAACAATTCAATGTGTGGACTGTGCACACAAGGGCTGGATACCTCCAAAAGACCAGACTTTCTGTATTTTTTAAAATTTATTTTCTCTTTAAATCTGTCTTCTCAAGGAAACCACAGACCCTCTCCATGCCCACTGACCAGCCACCATCATTTCCAAGAGCTGCCTAATCCAGGCCCACACCATAATCTACAGGGCTTATAAATCATTGTCTTAAGTAAATCATCTCCAACAACATGCAAAAACAGAAAATGAAGCAAGCATTTGCTACAAACACCTTGCATCCTCAGTTACAAATACATCTTTATTCCAGTTTTATATTATTTAGAGGGTATTTTTATTTTTAAAGTTTTCACTGATTATTTTACAGGTGCAATCCCAAGAAACTGGAAAAAGTTTTTGTACTTGACATTTCTCCACCACTCCAAAATATCAGAAACATTCAAATGTGCATCTGTTCTTTCTGGCTTAAAACAGTGATTACTCAATTAGTGGCTAATTGCACTTCAGGGTGTTTAAAACAGAGGATATTCCACAGAGATTTTACTCAAGCAAGTGTCTGTCTTCCAACCTTGATAAGACAAATGAAGATTCACTAAATCATCTTCTCTGTTGTTTTTGCCTCAGTCCTCTAAAGCACATCATCACCAGATACACCACAGCTGTGGAGCCAAAAAGGGTTCTGGACACAAATAGGGGCTCACAGGACTTCAAGAAAAGGCTCCAGGAGCACAACCTGAAGCTTTCATACTGCTCGAAAAGTCATATGCAAAAAAGTAATAAAAGAATAATTATTCTACATAAGCAAAGTTAGCTGTCCCTGCAGAACGGTCACATGCCAAAGGGAAGAGCTTTCGTATATCCTGAAGAATTTAGTCTTACCAAGCCTGACATCTCAAGTTTTTATTAAGAGCGTTCACTCCCTGAACTCAGGAGATTCACCCAATTTGTAATAAAGCAGTTCTTCACACTCTGAATATTCAGCAGCACAACTTCTGTCATAACCCTGAATACGTGGCAGTAAGGAAAAAGCAAGTATCATCTATTCCACAGGGAGCTACTAGCCGAGAGGCACTGCCCAAAAAGAGACCTTCATGCTACCTTAACATAGGGCTAAAATTATTCCTTATCCTACTAATCATAGTGCAATGTGGGAGCATCAGAAAATGCATCATTATTTCTGAGTGCTGCCCTATGTACAGGGAATACATTCACCTTTAAACACACCAAACACTCTATAACCTTTAAACATACCAAATACTCTCTCACAGGAGGGGAAAAAAAAGACACTAAGTGTTGTGGAGCAAGGGGGTGTGTAATTTCCAAAAACACTGCACACAAAATAAGCCTGTCTTCTATAATAACCTCAGAGCACAAAACTAGAACTGTCACGAATCCAAATCTTATTTTTTTTGCAGGCTGGTTACAGCATCTTCTGCAATAGATCTCTATTAAGTTCCACAACTGCATAGTAAGAGCAGTTTTACCAAAAGAAAAAAATAACCAACAGCAACACAGTCAGGTGCTTTCCTGTGTTTGAAGCATGTACATAGTTCAGCAATAAAAATATTTTACAATAAAGTAAAAACTTTCGCTTGAAAAGAATATCAAGAACTTTCAGGCCAAACTGAAAGAGTGTATACAAATAAACATAAGCCTTGGCAGTCAATACTGCAGCTATAGCAAGTAAAAGGAGACAATCTTATGCTAGAAATTCTAAATCAATTTTATGAAAGACTGCTGATGAGTACCAAACAAGTCCCATTGGCACAAACACATTAAATTACTGGGAATACAGAACCAGGAGGTTTCAAGTTGCATTCATTTAAATACACTGTCTGAACACCACTTTGAGCATGAACAAAATTATAAATAAATGGGGTCATAATTATACTTGTAATGGAAATCTTTCATGTACTAGGCCAGAATAAAGCATTCATTTCAAATAAAAGGAGTAGCCAGCTTGATTCCTCTGTTAATTACCACATGGACCAATTTCTTACCACACAGCATGTTGGCTATGACTCTCAACAAGCAGCTTTAAATTGCTGTTATTATTGCTCATCAAGACCAAATGACCCTGGATGGTGTTCAGGGAAGCTTCTGTAACGTCTATCTCAAACAACTATTAATTCATCATTTCCACAGGGATGGAACTTCAAGCAAGAACAAACCACTCACCCAGTGTTTAAATGGAGGGGGTGTCACAGAAAAGATGGAAAGAGGCTGCAAGATGGGACTGATAAATAACAGAAGAGAGAAATCCTCCTGGACTTCCAAGAAATGCATGACTCATTCTGAGATGCTGAACTCCTAGAATACAGAGAGCAGCCACGTCTGCAAGTTCTCACTCCCCAGTGCTTCAGTGCATTTTCAGAGCTGCATATCACATTTTTGGAGAGATGATAGAACAGGTATTCCATAAAGAAAAGCAATGCTTATCCACGTGTTTGCGTATCCTCTTACCTTGGATGCACTGGAGGGTTCCATCCTCAGCCCTTATTGTAAAAGTTTCACCTGGATTAACTTGAACCAAAAAGACCTGCAGAAAGAAAAATAAACATTTGTTTTGCTGTGACCTCCAAAAATTAAAATTTTCCCAAAACAGTAACTATGCTATCCCTTTTCTGGAAGAGATGGGGAGGCAGGGAGGGACAGACTAGCACATTACATCTGTGGTCCCAGGGTCCAGGGACGGGCAGAGATCTGAAAACCACCTAACTCATCTACGTACTAAGAGCTGAAATGAAGATGTAACTCAGCTGCTCATTCTCAGTGAGAATTGTGGCTTTGAGTTCCACACCAAAATCCTGAGTGTGTGTTTAATTTAGCCAAATGCTGGTAGCTAAGGACATAAATCTTCAGACCACTGGCACATGAGAACAGAGAGCACACAAACTCCAGCATGCAGCACCAAACCATAATGGAATTTCAAGTTCACAGGAATAAAAGGTTTTTTGCCATGGGAGCTGATATATTATGTTTTTTAAAATGTATCCTTCAGTCTTATACGTAACAGATCTCAGTTAAGCAAAAACCCACAGGCACGCATACAGTTCAACAGCTGCACCACAATTGGTAATGAACTATTTATTAACAAATATAATATTTTCTTAAATAATAAAACAATCACCCCAGTCGCCCATTGCTGAATCCTGCATATGATGGGAAGACACAAGGACCAGGAAGCACCAAAATATGTCCCAGTTCAGAGTATGCTGTATAATCTTTATTAATTTTCAGGTGTCTAAAACAATGGGTTTAAAACTTATGATTTAGAATTCTTTCTTTAATGGACAGTTTCACTGGGAACTAGAGACCATTTATCCCACCTTGCTGCTCATGCAACTCTTACAAAAATACTTTAAACACACTTCTACTAACTGTGCATTGTCAGAAGTTCAATCAAGATATAAGTTACATTTTCAATTTGTACCAAGATTAATCCACTTTTTTGTTTTGTGAAAGCTCTCTAAATTTAGGTCTGGTCTTTATATTCTGGGACATCTGCATGCAAAATTTAACCATTCAATCTGGAAAGAGAATTTGAATTCATGTTGTTGCTGAATTCCTTAAGCCAAATGCATAAGATAATTATTACCTAGATGACCTTTTGAATTACAGTAATCCTACAGAAACCCATTATTCCACCAACATTTTTAAAGCACAAGCTGGAAATCAGAAAATGACATATGAAAGCCATTATGTTGTCTGCAACAATCATTTCTCAGGGAGCACTGACCAGGGTGGATCTGATCCAGCATACAGAGCACAATAAATGGTTCAGAAAAAAGGCACAAAGCCATTCCATCCGTAATCTCTGAACAATCAACATTTAAGTGACCGCATTTAAGTGCTCTTTTGCTATGAATAGGCGTGAATTATCCACCACAGAACATGGGCAGCAGGTCAAAAGAAGCGCAGAGAAAAGCAAAGTCATCCAGCTTAATAAAAAAATCCAAAACAACCAACAAACAGAGCGGCCAAGAACCATAGAAATCCTTCATCAGCTCGTTTGCATTATGTGTCTAAACCAACAGCCCTAAAGCTAGTTATTTGCTAAAAAATTTGATTAACATAAATAAGACACACCTTTACAGCTTTGGAACAACTTGGTCCAGATCCTCAAAACACAGACTAACTAGGACGGATGTCCTATGCATGTAAAGCACCATCTTTTCCCTAAAGCAGAAGAGAGGGATTCCTCTTCCTACACAAGGCACATGCCTACCCCAGAGTTACCAGAAAATTTACAAATTGCTATCCCAGGAGTCCATCACCAGCACAAGTGTCCACATTAGCACACCTGCAGTTGTAAAAAAATCCAAAACAACTGGGGCTCTGCATTAAAAAAAAAAGGTGATATCCCCAATCACAGCTGTTGCTTTTGATGGTCAAAATGAAGCAGCATCATCCTTGCGTAATCACATGGGTTTTTAACACAAATTGTTCCAGCAACAAATTTGTTTCCTGTAGAGCAGCAGCCACACAGCTTTGTCCCGCCATCACGAGCCTGTGGGCAGAGCCTGGGACTTATCTATGATAACTTCTACTAAAATGTTATAGATATGGAAGTAACTACTTATTGACAGATGCTCAAAACAGCCACCTTTGGAGCCGAAGAAAACATTTACAGGCTGTTGCTGGGGGAAGGCAGCAATATCAAGAGCAAACAGGAATAGCCAAGGTGTGCCTGATGTGGGTCAACGCTGGAGCAAGGGCTGGGCACAAAGCGAGGACATGGGACCAAAGCAGCCTCAGACCCAGGAGCAGCACCCAGGCTCCTCAGGCTCGATCCTTCCAGAGGCTGCAACCCATCCCCAGCCCCTCCTTTCCCAAAACTGGGGTGCTGGGGTGTTCCCCATAATCCATCCCACCACCCAATCCCCTCTGCAGGCCCCCCATGCTGCACACAACCCCCCAGAGCTCACAACTGCACAGCACTGACCAAAGAGATGCAGAGCTGAGGCCAAACCACTGAAGGCAGCACATGCTGAGTGTTATACGTGGTGCACCTTCCAGCCAACACCCCTGACTTGTCCCAGTTGTCTGGGACAAATAATGTCAATGCACGCTGTGACTTCTTTTGTTTATACACACTAAGTATATAGAACGAATTCAATGATTTATTTTTCCCCATGTCCTCATAAACAACAAAACCATACTTTGCAGCCTGGAACACAGTTTCCCTCTTTCCTTTCACACAAGGGATTGTCATAAGAACACCTCGTTTCTAAAGCTTTTAATTAAAAATTCTGAGGAAAGCAATAAAAAAGTGTAAAGATAATATCTCTATTTTAATGAAAACAAACCCAGACAATCTTTAGTTGTGCTATGCCTCTTCCAATATTCATCATCTCAAGTATGCACAATTATGAGATGGCAAAAGAGGAGAAGAACTTGAAGGGTCACTTGGAGCCCTCACTGCTGGCTGGCAGCATCTCAGGGTGCAGTCTCGTGTCAGAGGTTACTCCAGCCCACTTTCAGTCCTTGGCCTCCTCCCATCCAAAAAGCTGGAGCACGTGACAGCTGGGAGCAGGGTGTCAGCAGCACAATCCCAAAGGATTTTTCTTTTCCCTAGAAAGTACTTGGATGTTTAATTTAGCAGTTTAATCCCCTCACTGCTGAAGCCCAGCCTTACCTGCTGCATCCTCAGAGAAAGCTTGTTATCTCCACAAAGCTCTTTTTGCATTTATTTTGCATTTAAGAATGTCATTCTATTTTATTGAAAGTCATGTTTGTTGAGTGATGAATGTTACTAAGCTGCATAGCTACTATAAATATTTATAATCCCACAGAGTATATTCAGACTAAGTTTTCATGACAAGCTAAGCATGCGTCACTCGTGCCTCCCTTGTTCCCACTACCCAACTCTCATGGCCAGGGGAAGAGACTAAAGAACTGCCCACAAAGCTAATGCAGGCATAAACTCAGGTTCAGAAAAAAACAAACTGACTCATGGAAGTTTTGGACTGGATATTAGGAAAAATTTCTTTACTGTGAGGGTGATGAGGCCCTGGAACAGGGTGCCCAGAGAAGCTGTGGCTGCCCCATCCCTGGAAATGTTCAAGGCCAAGCTGGATGGGGCTTGGAGCACCCTGGGATAGTGGAAGGTGTCCCTGCCCATGGCAGGGGCTGGAAAGAGATGGGCTTTAATGTCCCTTCCAATCCAAACCATTCTGTGATACAAAACTATACATACTGTGGGGAAACACTCATACAAAGGCAGAAATGGCACCTGACAAGGACCAAGAGCATACACTATTATCTCTTTTGTATACTACTGGTTTACTTGTGCAAGAGTTTAAGTCCACAGAAGAAAATTCACACTCAGGGCAGGCCATCATCCCCCAACAGCTCCGTGGCCTCTCACAGCAGTGAGTAGGATGAGGTTCACCTGCATCCATGTGATGCAATCCAGTCCCAGAGCTCACTTGAAGTATTTCCCCCTTATGAGAACATTTTCCTTGCTAAGGTCAAGCAGCCATTTGCAGGGCTTATGTTTATTAAAACCCCACATTAAACATTTTCCAGTGTGGTGAATTTTCCCTTCCATGAGATGTATCATGCTTCATACAGCTGGGGAGCACAGCATCACAGGCACCACCTGGGATCCAGCCACAGGTCCCTCACAAATGCTTTAAACCATTAAAATTCACTGCATTTACAATTTCTATGGCACATAACTTATGGAATGCATTGCATCTTTTGGGAAAAGAAAATAAACAACAAAACCACGAAAAAACAAAACAATCACTTGTATCCATTCTGTTATCTACTTTAAAAGACTGTGCCGCAGATCACAATGAATTTCCAGGTGCATCCCACAGAAAGAACCAGGGAACTCACACCGTTCTGTGTGCAAACCTGTTCTCAGGAACACATCCCTCAGTCACATAGAGCAGGTAGACTAAACACTTTCAGCTTCTCTTCAGCAAGAAAAATCAGGGAAAATGCTACATCTTAAACAATAAAGCTGACTTTTTAAAATGAATACTTCAAGAATACTTAACTTTTTTTTTTTGACTGGACAAAAAATAGAGATATTAATAGAGGCATGAAGCAATTCAGTCAATTTACCACAAGTGCTCTTTACAGCAAAACCCACAAGTGGCAGATCCTGAACCTCCTAATTTATCAAACCTTAAAACACACATGCTAAAGCAGTAAAAATAAAATAAATTAATAAATCCAGAAACCATGAAGAAGTAACTGAATTTTGTCACAAAATTCACTCAGCTCAGATGTTGTGATTCAGTAAAAAACCCAGCTAAACTGCTTTCAGTTGCTTGCAAGGTGCACAGACTTGTTATGGTACAGGAAAGTACCAAATCTTGTTCCTCATTCAGCTGTACTCTTGTCTCCCTCATTTAAAGCCTCTGACCCTAGAAGACAAGAACAAGCACATACAGCACTATGTGCAGTGCCTAAGCTTAAGCCAAGTGGTAAAACCACAGATTTGGTAAACACAGCTTTACAAAGAGCAGGCACACAGAAAACCTGCTGCACCTCTGCAGGTGCAACGAGTAAACCAAGCTGAAATAAAACTTCCCAAACTAATAAGCCCAACATTCTGTACACATGTGCTGTAGCACAGCTAGCTGCCCTCCACTTTACACTCCAAGCTTTTTCGAGCTTGCAGGGGAGTACCTACAGGAAACCATTGAAATTCTTGGACCAAAAGGTTAATTATTGGTCCCTGAATCCCCTAAGGAGTTACAAGTGGATTAGAAGCAGAAACAGCTCTGGAAGCAACATGAAAGCATTAAACACAGTCAGCAGTAATGGAAATAAAGTGTGGGAGACTAAAAAAAAAAGTCAGTGCTAGAAATGCCATTTTGGGTAGTCTAGAGGAGAGGGATTACTGTCAAGCAGGCAGAGACATTCCTCACCCTGCCCTGTACAGCTCTGCAGCCCTTAATCTCAGGAAGATAAAGCAAGTGAATGTTCCCATGCAATTGCCTTACACTGCAGGGCTGTTCACTGGCAGATCTGCCTTTTGCATCACTCTCCAGCTGGCTGCTGGCAAGGCCAAGGTGCTTCACCAGCTCCAGTCTGCTTTATTCTACATGTATAAGAGCAGGTCTCTCTTCTCTGGAGTTCAGCATTTCCAGGCACAGCTCCTAATGCAGCTCTGTGGAGCTGGCACAGCTGAGGCTTCACAAATCCAGTAACACATAAGGGTGAGCAGCAGCCAGTGTGCCCAGAGCAGCCCATCAGAACCTCCATTCTGTCAGCCCCAAAGCACGAGGCACTGACCTGCCACACTGCAGCCTGGAGAACTTCACACACCTCATCTCCCACCCATAGCTCTGCTAGGATCCTTTCTCACCACCAGCTTCTAATGGAGACTGTAACTGCACCCTGTAAATGGGTGTCCTCCTAAAGCTAGAACCTATTTATGGAGTCATATAAACCATCTTTCTTAAGGAAGTCATTCCTATGTGAATCTATCCTGAAGGCTCTTCCCACCTTACAAGTAACTAGAATAAATCTCTTTCAACAAACACTTAACATTTGTTTCCACATTACAACAAACCATGTTAAGAGCAATTAACATAGTTCATTTGCCAAGATCAAACAAAGCATTTATTCCAATTTAATTCCATTTCAGAACTGTACTTTTAAAAAACAAAGACATCACCTAAAGCTTCAGGAATAGTCTGAAAATGATAAAGCATAAAGGTAATTAAGCTTTGCAACAGATGAGGGTACATCCAGACTAGAGGCCAAAAAAGTCTCAGGGAAAAGTGGTATTTCAGCTACAGGTACTTCAAGAGATAAGGAGATGAGATCTAAAAGCATCATCCAGCAAACACACAGAAGAGGGACCTGGCCCAGAACTGTTCTACTCAGTCGTGCTTGCACAGCACAGCAAAAGCAAGAAGCAACGTCCTTCCAGTGCACCTGCAATTCTTTTTAATGCAAAACATTAGCTGAGAAACTACTTTAAAGGCAATAGAGGCATCTGCCAAGCCAGGCTGCTGAATCATCAAAGATGGGGAAACTGAAAGATTGGGGTTAGAGCACCATCTCAAAGGAGGGCTCAGAACAATTCACTTATTCTTTCTGTGATACAGGAGAACCCACTGACAGGACAGTCTGACCTGAAAGTGGTTTCCAGCAAGGAGGAAAGTATGTACTTAAAGAACAATTATCCTTTCCCGTATGAATAAGATTGTTCCTTCACCTAATTGTATTAATAGTGGACTTGGTAAATACAGACACTGAAAGCATTATTTTCTATTTTTTCAAGTCAAAGCACACTTGGCAAAAATTACTTTGAAAAAAACCGAATCACAACTATGAAAGTCTACATCATAATGAGAATACAGATAACCAGAAAGTTAGAAGCTCACAAGGAAAGCAGAAATTGCTCTTCCTCTTGACCGTTGGTCTAGCTCAAAAAACAGCTTGGAAGGAAGAACAAATGATCCAGGCAACGAGAAGTAACAGAATGACCTTTTATATTGATTCAAGAAGGACAGCTTGCTTCTACCTTTGTTACAATACTTTGCTGAAATGTCTCACATGAGGAGAGAACCAAATTGAGAAACACAAATATTGCCAGGGTAGATGTTCTCCAAAGAGACGCCTTGACCCCAGATGACACATTTGGGAACCTACCATCCACCAGCTTGAACCTCCAGGCTGTATCAGGAGATGAAGGCATCACTGCGGTCTTATGATCATTCTACCAACTTCTAATCAAGCTCATTAGAGAGTACGTCCCAGAAAAAAATTAAAAGCAACAGTAAACTTGCCTTTTTTCAAAAACCCACTCAAAATTCACATCTGCTTCTTATAATGAAGCACAGGGTAGTACACAGGCCTGCTGGGGAAAGTATATTCAGGCAAGCAAAGAATAGCAGACATGACTGCTATTCTCCATTTCTTTTCTTACTTCCAATTTTTTTCTAATCTCAGCATTTTCAAAATCTTAAAATCTCACCACAAATGCTAGTAAGATGTCTGGACAAGAGTGAGCACAAGTAAATCATAAGACTAACTTCCTGCAAAGCCCTCAAATATGCAGCATTTATAGCCACTGTTTCAATTCCACTATTTTTACTTCAATGAACACACATGCAAACACACCCATTCCATTTAATAGTACACTTTAATCACTGTTTTTAATGTCTTTTCAGCGTAAAGGCAGATTCCTACATCCCAGGAAATACTCTGCACTCCTTAGTACTACAGAAAACCATCTTCCCCAACTTGATAATATCTTGTTGGCCCAGAAGTAGCTTATTTAAAACCAGCCAGTTTCTGACCTGCTGTGATCCGTCGCCATTGACGATGTGAGGCATCATGGCCACCTCCCCGTTCAGCAAGGGTGGCAGCTCCAGCGGGATTTGGTCGGTCATCATCATTGTGACGTACATTCATGGAGAATCTTCCTCAACAGACTTCCTGCAAGACAAAACATCAGTTAAAGACCCTGCAGAAAACCTGCTGTACTTCAGAAGGTCATTCTGCCATTCAGCAGCTTAAGCAGGACCCCTGCTTTTGTAACAGGAGGTGTACGGGAGCTCCAGCTCTGAATGGAGGTTTTAACTGTTAGATCAAGAGCATGGAAAGTCAAGTTTCCATGCAAGAATTCCAAAAAACAACCAGTCAGATTTTCCCTCTTTCCCACAATTGTAAACCTCAGTCCTCACTGCTGAAACAGATTCTGAGACACTCGGACAGTTTTGCTCTTAAATCGCCATCCTGCTTGCTGCCACAGCTCTTGGAACTACGTCACTCGCATGGTTTAAGATGTTACAGCAATTTCACTCAATAGCCACACTTCAAAGCCAAACACCTTTATTTTCTTTCTAGGGCCCTGTAAACAGTGTGAACTGCCACGACAACACAAAGAGCAGACACCTAACTTCCACTTAATCATGACCCAACAGGATTAAGGCTTCTGCTGGAGCACGAGGGACAGCACATCCTCAATGTTCTGAACACCCCATTCCAGGAAGGGCAACAGAAAATGACGACATCACTTAAGGATTTGTGAAAAATCACACATCACTTCCAACACACCCTCCCCCTTCAAAGCTAACTGATACAAGAGCATCAGTAAAACCATGAGAAGCTGCCTTGTAAAAACAAGTCTTAATTCAGTGTTAAGGGTATCATCATGCTGGTTTATGGGGCAATAACACAGCTCTAGTGAATAAAATGGATGATCTCATCACATAGCTTATCTAGACTTCTGCACAACAACTCTTAAGCAAAGCAACCTCACATGTCCAGTGGTGAGCAGCCTCCTTAGTACCCCTCATACTAGAGAATCCCAAAGTCTTCCTGAATAATTTCACATGCATGGCAAATTCAAGTTAGAAAAAAAATATGCTGTTGGACTTAGGTGGCAGCATAGGTAATCAGCTGGCACAAGATAATCAGAGCACACCAGAGTACAGAAAGGGGAATTTTTGGCAAAGAGCATGGGACGCAACTAGAGAGTCATAAACCAGGAGTTTAATTCATCTGCTCCAGAGGGGACAAAGGGATTGAGCCAGCCTCACCAGGGTTGGAGTATCCTGTTCCATGAATGTTGGATGCTGCAAATTTTATATCCCCTCAGCCCCAGGTGCTGCTAGAGTTCAAATTTTTTTAAGTTCAACAACTAAATTATTAGTTTAGTTGAAATACCCTGTCTTCACTTTCATCAACCTCTTCCAGAGCTCACTGCAATCCCATCACCTGCACAGCCTCATGATCAGAAACATCAGCCTGACCAGGAGCTGCTCCTCCAGCTCCTGAGGAGGAACACTTGTGTGATTTACAAGTGATGGCAGTGCCCACACAGACTGAATCACATCTATCCATTCACCGTCATCAAACAGGCCCCTTCATCTAGGCAGAACCAGAAGACTGAAAGTATATTTGTTTTTCAGAAGATGTACAAACCTGGCCCTGTGACCTCCAGTGATACACCTCAATTCCAGCATTTTAATTTAACTCAGTACCAAATCTAGCACAACTCTCACAGCTCTTTCCACTGTTCTCATCTGTATGAAAACACCACTTTTCTAATCATCACTTCACCAAGGTATAAACAGAGGCAATGTATTTTCATCCACCTTTAAATTTAATCCCTCCTTTTATCCAAGACTCAATTACAGGACACAAGTTCTCCAGAAGCCTGAGATACAGTTGTTAGGATGGTAGATCCTAAAGCTTTTGCTTCTCATTACTTCACAGTCTCAGGTTTTAATTTTGAGAAAGATCCAAGTCCAACAATATTCACAGGTGTTGGGATTTGGGGGTGGAAGAGGAGGAGTGGGGCAGCATGACTTCAGTTTTTGGGATTGTTTGTTTAACAAGGAAGAAGAGACTATGTGAGGTTTTAAACCATTTCTTAACTGCTTGGGATTAAGAAAAGGACTGAAAGAGCCCAATACTGAACACCAGACAGCACACGAACAAGCAGCTTTTAATGGAAATTGACTCATTTAGTCAACAGCCAGTTGTACCCCCAACAACTCTGGCTATACATGCAGCTATTTATGCATCTATAGTTGTTGTGCGTGCAAATGTATATATTCACATTTAAAGTTTATTTTTAAAGAACAAAACGTTCATAGAAACTATTTTAAACCCATATAAAACAAAACCCCAATCCCCAATCAAATGACAGATTCATCTAGTCTGAATCTGAAAGCTGAGCTTTGACAGTTTAAGCATCACACTGATCCTATTTTCTTGAGAAAAAAACCCATGCTGTAACTTGAAGTGACATCTTTTCCTAGTAATATTTCCATTCCAAGCACAACAGATACGTTGACATTTATTTGCTACATGTCACTACTTAAAGTGTTGCAGCTACGTTCCTTTTGCTTTATTAATGGTTTGTCATCACAGCAGTGTCTACACTTGCCTCACTTGAAAGGAGAAAACAAAATAAGAAAACAAATAAAAAGGGGTTCCTCTACCTGTCAGGTCTGGTATGACCCTATCAGAGATACCACCAGCAGTACTGGCTACAAGGCACAGCTATTGGCATGAATTTCTGGCAGTATTTCACAGATATGCACTCTGGGCAGAGTTAAGACATCTATGATGAGACTGGCAGACTTCACTGCAAAGCCAAACCCCCATGCACTTTTTGAGCTTATTTGTTCATCCATCCTACTTAAAACAGGTTTATTAGCCATGCTTTCACACCCCTACCAAAGCCTAGGGTTCCTCCTCCCTCAGGGGATGCGAAACTGATTAATACCAAGAAGGTGAGGTTTGAACACAAACAGTTTCTTTTTCCTGCAAATTGGGAACATCGATGGAAGAAAACACCAGACACGACTCAAAGAGCCAGGTCACATTCCAGGATATGAGAATTCTTCCTTAGCTAAAATACAAACTGCCAAATACTAACCCACAGCTTTTTTTTCAGGTACTAACTAAAAATTTGGGGTTTTGTCTAGAAAGCTGACTATATTTAAATTTTAAAAAGATATTTCCTGTGCATCTACATTCCCTAGGTTTGGCTGGGACAGGTCACAACAATGCCAATGTAGAGTGAGAGGCTGCATCTCCCTGTCTAGCTTCCTCCAGGAATATGGAAATCACAGCTTTCCACTTTGCTGTAGAGCAAGGAAGAAATAACCATCCAAGTTTGATGTCTCTGTCCCCAAACAAAACTTCCAAATCTTTTGATGTCTGCACGTTACTGTTGCAAACTTGATTTTCAATTCAGTACTGCAGCCTTCTACTGATCCCTGAGATGACTCCATTTCCTTAAATTAATTCAATATGTGAATTACTAATACATAAATTAGTTGCACATGGCACTAGAGAGAAAATTAAAACACACAGAAGAATAAAGCATAACTATCTAAAACCCAAATTCCACGTATGGTCAAATAACATGACCCAACAGGTTACGTCAGTTTTCCTGAAATTCCAAAAGCAGTGTGAACCACATCAAGATACCCAATTCTACTTTTCCTAGAAGGTTTCACCCATGCTATTTATGGGGCTGGAAGCCAAGAACATTTTTCTGTTATTTTCTTCCTACCTTCTGTCTTTTACAAAGCCAAAGAACCTCTTCCAGCTATGGCAGACAAATGCAGAGAACCTGGCAGAAGCAAGAGGAGTTGTGAATATTGAGTCCTGTGACTGCTCTTTGCAAAGACTTGATTTTTATTTCCCTGCAGCAGACCATTAAAAGCTCCTGAACAAAGTGTTCTGCTTTTTTATCACAATCATCTAGGATTACAGAAGTTGTACTACAACAAGGACAGAGAGTTTTCAATGCTGAGCCACATACTCTGGTTTCATATACAACTAAAATTCAGTGCTAAACACACATTTTACTCCTGCAGTGCATATTTAGAGGTATTCTGCCTGAATAGAAAAGAACACACTGCAAAAAGAGTAAGAAGCTACCCTGCCTTCAATCCTAGCCTTGATAGAGAAAATATTTGAAACGCAGACAGTATAAACTTAAAATGGAAGAACTTTTCTCTTTCCAGCCTAAAAAAAGCTCTTACCACTTCCCCATGACCAAGTTCACACACAGCTGGTACACACACAGGGTTACACAGCCTGACAGACTCCTTTCTACCATCACTTTAACACATGTACTTTAGGAGCCCCTCTTCTACCATGCTGCACAGGCTGGGTGAGCTCCTCTTGCTCAGGCTGTTGCACTGGCCAAAGAAATAATCCAACCCAGCAGGAGCTCCCTTAGTACTTTACAGCCATGGGCAAAGCCAGTTCAGGTGTTATCAAAGCCAGTCTGTTGATAACTGACCTACTGACCAGCAGTCACTTACAAGGTGACTGTTTCTCCCCCCATCCAGACGTTTTCCCTGACAAACCAGATTCTGAAGTGATGTTCAGAAATTGGCAGTTCTCTGACCCAAAAAGAAAAGGATTTGTGGTATCTAATCTGCACCCTCCAAAACATGCCATAACAGCATAGCCAGCCCAAACCCTCCTGCACAGCTAATTTGAACACATGGGGGTTCCCCATTCACTGCACCAACCCTCACACATTTGTATTGTTATAACCAGGACCAGAGGAAGCAGCAATTGCTTAGAAGGGCTTTGCCATGCTTAAAAATTATGTATGGACTCATAGGTTCAAGTCAGAGGTAGTCCCACCTGGCACCACTGAGAGGTCAAACACACCTTTAGAAAGACAGGCCTTGAAAACAGGAAAGACTCAAATGTTTCTAGAAGAAAAGTCACTTTAGAAAAGATATATGGTAAAATACAATCAGAATTTTTTAAAAAATCATTTAGTATTCACAGAACCCATTACCTGCAGCATATCTTATTCTTCTTTCATAAAGAGAAATAGTCCCGAAATTATTTGTTCTTTTTCAGGACCCTTTATGTGCAATTGAAGAACCCTATCGAAGTCTGGCATGTCAAATCATGTTACTGCTGGTTATTATACAGTTGAAGAAATGGGTGGTTTTCCAGAGTAATTTTGAATAATCTTTTGAATAAGAAAGAAAAATAACTAGGAAAAAAATTGCTAGTATGTACATGGAGAACATGTATTCAATATTATTTGTACACACACATTTTCAGACACTAAGAATTTTAAATGGGTCTATGACCCACTAAGAAGGCTCCAAATGAGGAGTGCTCCTTCTGCACATTCCTGCTGATGCTGGTGTTTATGTACAAGAGATGAGAGAACTCACACACTGCTCCATTTGCCTACTGTATTTTGTACAGCACACACTGAAATTCAGGATTAATTAGAACATACATAACACAATTGTATTTTCACTGAAAAGCAGAGTGGTAAATATAGCTGCTTTCAAGAGACTCCTGCCATGGCTTGCCACTCCAATTCAAAGAGGAGTGGTAATAATTGTTCATGTAGAAAAGCCTCTTGAGACATGAGCAGTACCTGGAGGTATGTGCACAGATGGTTGGTCAAGGCACAAACAGTCTGGAATTTGTCTTGTCTGATGTGCCTTCATTAGTTTAGTTAAATCACATCCATCTGAAGCGCCACTGAAACCTGAACACATTCTTTTTCTGTTTAATTACAAACACAGTAGATTAATTTGGAAGCATGTAAACAGATGGGCTTCTTCATAACGATTTTGAAGAAATACAAGCAATTCTAAAAATCTGTTATGACAAAAGAAAACAGATTAGAGGGAACACATACACACAAAGCCACTGGCATTTTATGAAGAGGTAGTGAAATGCCTGCTGCTTGCTCTCTGTGCCATTTCACAGACACAAGACCACAGTAGCTGGATCCTATCTCCAGCAAGCTGAAAAGCATAAATATCCTCTCAAAACTTAACCACTGCAATTAATCAGTGGGTTTATTCCCCTCTAGTTTATTTTAAACAACAACACATTTCAATGTGCATGGTACATTCCATCTCTGAAGACAGAATTATCAGCAGTGTTGAATTCTACGCAGGATCAAGGAAAGTTAACATTGTTTTTCCCCACATTGGTGTTAGATTCCCAAGGCAGCAATCCAGCGGGTAATAATATGAAGATTTTCAGTAGTTTGCATTTATTTAGACCTAAAATTTGACCTCAAATTTTCCAGGCTTGAAACTCCATTATCTTAAACAACAAATTTACACTGTAACCAGCTGCATAACCCTCATAGGAAATGTCTGTCATTCAGGAACAGAAAAACTATTAAAAATTGGTTCTTATCTTAACCTTAGGAAGAAATGGAATAACCAAGTAACTTCAAACATGTACCAGAAATGAGCATCAGGAATGGGGATATCAGGTCAAACTCCATCATGTGGGAGTGTCTTATTTCACAAGGCAAGCACAACTAATCAGCAGATAATAGCTCTGATGAAGTACTGGAATAAAGCAACCTGGCACACAAAGGAGTCTTTTATCAAAGGAAAACTTCACGCCACTAGGGGTTTTTCCCCTTGGTTTTCCAGGGGGAAATCTTGTGAAAACTCGTGTAGGAAAAGTGAGCTTGCCCTCTTCCCACCACCACCCACGCCTGAGGAGTGCAGTGCCTGAAGGCCATCATATTCATCTGCAATCCTAGTGGAACTAGATTTAAGGGAATAAAATACACCAGGGGTGAAACAGACCTTCAAAATTTTTATTAGGCTTATATTAGCTATGGCTGAGCAGAAAGCCACAGATAGACAAGCTAATCCAATGGTTCCAACAGCATTCTCGCTTCTGCAAATAGTATTAGAGCAGCAAATTCATCTACTGCTCAAAAATCAATTCCAAAACACGCAAACACACCACGGCTACAGCCTGCACTGCTGGCAGAAGGGCAAGCTGCAGAGATAACCTGTATACAACTCACTCTCACCATTTGGGTTTTCCTATGCTGTTTCTTCAATCTGAAAATTAAGTTAGTCATATTTGCTATTTATATTCCTTTCCTGCTTTGTTCTCACACCTTTCTTTCTGCACCTTCCTCCATATTAATCGTAACGGATAAAGAGACTCACGAGGGATGTAGCTGCAAAAATAGAGAAGTTTTCATGCACACAATTCTCACACTATTTCACAGTAATTCTTCTAAGCAGCCATAGGCTGAGTTTAACTCCTCTTGCACAATAGTGGCCAATTGCTTTTTTTCCATTATTTTTAGTGTTGTTGTTTTTGGCACAACTAGGCTTTAAAAGAGCAACTACTTCAAACTTTTTTCTTTTTTTTCAAGGGAAATTATTTTACGCACTGCCAAAAATACAAGCAGCAATTAATATACCAAACTAATTTGTTGCTGGTTGCCCACCCTCAGACATTTGAGTTAAGAGTTCTGAATGCTGTTTAGTTACCAGCTGTACAGCACACTCCCAACTGGACTCAGCATCTCTGTGCTTTTCTAGAAGACCAAAAGTCACTTGAAACAGGATGAGGAAAAAGCAGGAGTAGACTTAGGTTATATAATTAGGAAGAAATTCTTCCCTGTGAGGGTGGGCAGGCCCCGGCACAGGGTGCCCAGAGAAGCTGTGGCTGCCCTAATCCCTGGAGGTTTCCCAAGCAAGTTTGGACGGGCTTGGAGAAACCTGGGATAGTGGAAGGTGTCCCTACCAATGGCAGGGGGTAGAATGACAAAATTTAAGGTTCCTTCCAACCCAAACTACTCTGTGATTCTATGATGACATCCCCTTCTCCACAGGTCAGCAGGAAGGCACAGAGCTCTTCCAGCTGTGGTCCCCCATTGCCAGGGCAAGGAGAAGATGACGACAGTGGTCCAACAGCCAAACTGGTTCCTTAAGTGCAGAGAGCCATTCTATGCAAGAGACAACATTCCACACTTTCTAACTGAATGATCACCCTTTTCAGGTTCTCTGCACTGCCTCTGACAAAAGCAATTTGCAACTAAAATTCACAAAGTCTAACAAGATACTCAGTAAGTTCAAACACAATGGGAATAACCTGCTATTTGCTTGAAGCAATTTGTGTGATGAGGAGCAACCCCTTTCAATTCAGACCTACACTTGTCTAAAAATTGGGCCCTGATCCTACAAACATTTGCACTAGAGTATGTTTTTATGCACTCTTAATACCTCTGTTAAGTATTGAATTCCCCCAGATCAGGGCTGCAAGCCCAAGAACGTGCCCAGGGACACGGGCAGAACCTCTATGCAAAGAGAAGTTCTTGCACAAAGGTGAAAGTCAGATAAGGCACAGGTATGCTTCATCTATTTGCTTTCTTCCTCCATTTAATAGGCGAAGTATTAATCATGGTTACAGGTTGATAAGCACAGCACTTGTCGATAAATACCCTCCCCCTCAACTCTGCTCTCTCAAATAATAATCTCTCTGCAATAATACCACAAAGACCTTGGTTATCTCTTCTGGAGTTTCTGTGCAATGAGGAATCTACCGGAATCAATGGCGTGGGGACTTTTTTTTTTACCCCTAATTAAACTACATAGTAGGAAAAAAAAAAAAAAAAAGGCTATCTATGATATCAATCTGCAGCTCTTGAAAAGCCTGCATACCAAATGCCATTTCCAACAAGGTCTCAGCACACCTTTGTGCAACACAAAGTTCGCTGCTGTCGCCATCCCCCGCTAACCTGACTCCGGGCTGACGCTGCTGCGCTGACAAAGGGGCTCTTTGTGTTATTGTGGGAAAGCGCCCCGGAGAGATCTCCCGTTCCGCCCGGGATTCACCGACAGGCACGCATTCATTCACACGGGGCGGCCGCGGCAAGGGAGCACCTCTGCTGGGCTGCCGGAGAGCTTGCTCACGCAGGAGGAAAGCGGAGCCCCTCATCAGCATCATGCTCACAAAATCCAAGAGCTTAAACCACGTTAGTAACAAGAAAACCAACCCAAAACCCGCCACCCAAACCCCAGCACGCTGTAACTTTTCAGCATCAGGAGAAAAAAGTTTAGGTTCTGTTACACTGTCCCTCTCTTTCACAGAGCATAAAGTACAATTTTCAGGAGTTTTTTTTCTTTTCTGAACTGCTTCATGAAAATGAAGACAGTATGCTACCTAGGAAGGTAGGAGGGCTTCTCCTAATTTGAGATAGACGTGACGACATTAAACAAAGACCTGAAACGCACCAGCACAAAAGAAACCACACACACAAAGTCAAGTCATTGTTCCATTTTTGATTGAGTAATTCTGGTATCCGGGATCT
>WEKY01003102.1:1772-36068 GCA_013390045.1 Picathartes gymnocephalus | reverse complement strand
TTTTTTTTTTAAAGAAAGAAAGAAGTTATTGACTCCCTCTTTCATATGGCATCTTTTGAATGAGTAGAACCACACTATAAAGATAGGAATAGATCAATCACCATGTCTGGCTGTATTTCCCAATTGCTGTTAAGAACAAAAACTATTAATACTAAAACATGGTGCTGAATGAATAAGGTCAAATTCATTCTGCAGCTATAGTGACAGTATAATTAATGAGAGATCTGTATATAGCAAGAAAGGAGAATATTGACCCATTAATACACATTTAAAATCAAAGACAATTTATCTCCTGGCAATTCTAGCACGTGTTGAATGTTACATGATTTTTTTTCATCTAAATGAAGGACAGAAAAGCCATTTAAAAACTAAAAGTGGTTGAATCTATCAATGATTCTTGAAAGTCTGAAACTTGTGCAGCATCATATGTCAAAGCAGAACAGGAAGAGCACAGAGGGATAATATCTGGAGCTCTTGAAGGCTATAAAGATCTGCTCAGAATTTCAGGTTGGGTAAGTGCTTTATCCTATGCAATATGTATTATTATCCCATTGTATGTACGGGGAAATTAAGCATAAATGTAACGCCCAGAGCTGTTCATGAGAATTCAGAAAAAAACTCCTCCAAGATCTGCAGTCCACCATTGTATTCAGTAGAAAACTTTTTCTGCATGAGCCAGGGTGGCCTGTGGAACATAAACTCTTTAAAGCAGCAGGAAGGTGCCTGCTGTGTTCTGCCCTCAAAGGCAGAGCCCCCAGCAGGGCAGGAGCACCCCCAGGTCACCCTGGAGTTACTGTGAGGCTTCACAGAGCCTGAGAACAGCAGCAAAGCCAAGTGGTACCCAAAATGATCCTATTCCACCCTGGGAATGCTCACAATTTTTGTTGGTGCGGTTCTTACATAGGGAAAATATTGCATTTTTGCTGAGTTGATGTTCCTCTGCCATGCCTGCCATGGTTGTATTTCTGTACCTCTGTCCCGCAGGTGAAAATATTAACTCTTACAACTGCTTTACTGTTTTGCTTGACCTAAATGCTTGGTTTTTACTTATTTTATCCTAGTTGACTTTACGTTTTGACAAAGTCTGTGTGAACTCTTGCTACAAGTGGTAAGGAACTCCTTTTCTATACAATTTATGGACTATCTTCATTAATCATAGAATCCAGCCATTTCACATCCAGTCATTTCTTGAACACTTCCAGGGGTGGTGACTCCACCACCTCCCAGTATTATGAAGGTATCGTATTTTTCAACTTTTCTCCCAAAAGTTAATAGACTCATATCCATGATATGGCTGTGTCAAGTAAAGTAGAGCAAAGTCTCCTGTGCCTACCTCTGAGTTTTTATGGTATTCTTCCCTGCGGTAAGTTCAATAACAATAACAAAACCTCTGTCTGTTTTTAAGAATTGTTCTGTACACTCTCTAACTCAAATAACTAAAAAATCTTTCATGTTGCACGGGCAAAAAAAATACCACATAACTAAAATACTTTTAAATGTATTCTGATAAAGCTGTATTGCCACTGTTAGGGGAGGAAGAATGTTTGTAATTTTCTGATATTGTTTACTGAAATGATTTAAGAAAAATATCAGTTTTTTATTGTAAGGACATCAATCCTTTAAAGGTCTCTAAATTCAGTATTTTCAAGAACTCTTCAGTCACCTGTAGGGGATCCAGTTGATAACAAAAAAGGCATTTTTGTATTTCTTAATCCATGCTGTGAGTATATGCAGGTAAGAACTTCTTGCAATCCATTGTCACAATATTAGCAGAAACACCGGAAATTTGTTTTGGTCTATCTCACATAAAATGAAAAGGGAAATTAATAGTTTTAATTAATTTCTCCATCATTTTGGATAAGTAACCAAAAATTACAATCCTCTCTGTGCTTAATTTCATATTGAAATTTCTTTGTCACTTTAAGTACTTTCTGACCTCACAAGAATTGAAGTGTGAATGAATGTCAGTGGGAAGTAAAATATCAGCTGACTTGGGATCGATTAAGTCATCCAAATTCCGGGGAAGAACTGGCTGATGATGTTTAATTGTAGTTGCTTTCCATGAAAAATATGTGTATATGTAGTTCATATAAAGTTTTTAAGTTCCATATCTTTTTTTCCCCTGAAAGGCATTAAAATGTATAAATGTAAGCTGTTGCTTGTTTATTGCTCAGGGCTTTTAATATACTATTAATGTAATATTAAAAATTAGGAACCAGTTTTTTTCACTAGGTACCAGAGAAGCCAGAACATTAAGGTGAGAGAAGGAATTAAAGAAAATAACTTTATTTGGTTTGGGTTTTTTTGTCATTGCTTCTGATTGTTTTAATGCAGTGTGTCTAATTTTGCCAGCAAAGTGTGCTCTCTGGGTTGATCATTACAGAAAGATATGTAAGTACTGCAAAATTTGCATGTTTTTATATAAAGTATGATTTATTTATGGAAAAATCTATAATCTGTTACAGATCTGTCCAAAATGAACCAAGATTCATAACATGCTGTATGCAGGCTCTCTTCTTAAAGGAGGTATAAATTCAAAGTTAAGTTGTCAAAGATTGGTCCATGTTTAGTTTTGCTTTTTTAATTTTGACCAGCCTACAATTAATAGCAAAATGCAAAGACAATGTGAATTCCTGTTAAACAAAACCCAGTGATGTTTCCAGGTTTGGTGCAGTCAGTGTAGTGATGATGAAACATATTTGCCATGTATCCTTAAGAATTATCACTCCTTGCTTTCCATCTTTCTGCTGGAAGAGTGGCCTTGAAATGGATTCATTTTGTTCCCATGCATTAAATTTATTTTTAGCAAGTTTATTATATAGTGCTGACATTTCTTTTGTAGGCAAAATACTTGTGTGACATTTTAAAGCCACTTTTGTTTCCAAACTGAACAATGACCTACAAGATCTGTGCAAATATTCCAGATCCTTTAAATATTCGTGTTATTTATAGGAAGAAGAAAAGTTGAAAGCTTTCAAAACATGGCTTCAATCTGGATTTCTCCTTCAAAAGTCTGGCTGAATTAAATATTAAGGACTCTTTGCCCAGTACATTGGGAAGGAATGGTGAGTTCTTTATATAAAGCTGTTAGAAATATCTGCTTAGTGCCACAGCCTGGTTAGGTGGCTGGTGCAAGGATGGTGCAGAAAAAAGCACCTTGTTATGCCTCTCTCTAGGCACAATTTGTTGTAAAAAATGAGAATTTAAAGTCTGCAAATTAAATGGAAATCAAGAATCTAAATTCTTTGTCTGGCTGTGAAGGTTCCCAGCTGAACAAACAGAAGAGCTCAGTTTTCTAAGGGGTCAAGATAACCTCAGATTAAAAATATTATTTAGTTGCTTGCATGAATACATAATCTTATGTTGTATGAGGGAAGATGGGTAAAGTAATATCTGTGTGAGAAACTCAGTCCAGTAATTAGCTTTCTTTCCATTTGGCAACAAATAGCTGTGCAGTAATATCAGAAGAACATTACTGAAACTAATTTTCAGTAATGTGACTCCTTGATATTACAAATGCATGAAACCCATTAAATAAAGTTAATTGAATTTTAAAAGGCCACTTACAGCTCACACATCAGGTAGTTTTCTGTACCACATCACCAGAAATATTTCTTTGTGAGCAAAAAGCAGAACAAAAACAGAGCAACAAAACCAAAACAACTCCCCCTCTGCCCTATAATGATTATATTTTACTCCCAAATATCCTGCTCTCGATGTGGTGGTACTGCTTGTTGGAGAAGCCTGTTCCTGACTACAGTTACACAATGAAGTGGCATTTCATAAGAGCGTAGGAGAAAAGGATTCCCATGTCAAATAAGCAGATCTGGAAAAAAAATATATATATATCACTGTCTGTGTAGTGGCAAGAAGAAATTAGAGAAGGATGGAAGAAAACCTGATGAGAGGAAGTCAAACTATAACCTCCTCCTGCAGATAGATGTGAAGACAGTCAATATTCTGCACTAGAACAGTGGGCTAGGGAGGATTAGGAGCAGCTTTGGAGTTGGTGCTCTACAGAGGGGAAGAATTTAGCAGATACTTGTGTAGAACTGGGGTTTACAGAAGCGCCACCCATTTGCACAGCACAAGTGAACACTGAAAAGGCAACCTGAGCTGTTGCAGCTCGCCTGGCAATTATTGGGAGAATCACAGAACCATAAAACACTCTGAGTTGGAAGGGGTGCACAAGGATCACCAAAGTCCAGCTCTTGGCCTGTGGACAGCCCCAAGAACCCCACACTCTGCCCTTGTGAGAAGAAGGGAAACCTTTCTTTTGCCCTAGGGAAAGGCCAGCTCATCATGCTGTCATTATTATCAATTATTCCCCAAACCTTGGCTCAGCTGTCAGTCTTGCCTTTGGATTTCCAGTGCCCTTGGACTTCAGGAGCTGGGTCAGCATTGTCTCAAACCCACATAACCACAACTTATCCCCAATAGCTGCTTTTCAAAGGAAATCCTTTGGGAGCCACAAACCAGTTAAAAATGCAATCAATCTTGGGCTGCAAAGGAAATGAGAAAAATTAATAATCAAAGCTGCATAATGAGCAGAATGGCAGCTTACTTATGGAGGGTGCATTTTCATCTCCAGCAAGTGAGGAAGAAATGACTTCTGAGAATACAAATGAGGAAAATAAAATACCTCAAGATCTTTGGGAGGAAATTTTGACTTATCAGATAATGAGCTCGCTTTTAGTGATGAGAATGATAATGATTCCATTACTAATACTGATAACAATAACAATGGCTGTGTGTAAGCTTAGCTACATCAAATGGTTTGCATCTGGTGAAAGAAGAAATTGTTAATATAAAAATAAGAAAGATATGAAAAGATACGTTTTTTCAAAGCAGCTTAGACACAAAGACTAGCAGTAATAATAAATTATATGAAAAAAAAAATTGTTTTTATTATTATTTGCAGAAATGAGAATGAAATTGTCAAGTTTAGGAAACTTGAATTCAAGCCAATCCTACAGACTGAGTGCCATGATAAATAGTCAGATGGCCAGAAAGATTATTAGATGTGCCAGGTTTCAATAGCCTCATCACTTGGGGCTGTCTGGAGGGGGAAAAGAAAACAAACAAACAAACAAAAAGCCCCAAACACAGACTAAAGACAATGTTCTTAGTTTTCTAGAGCTGAGAACATTCTGCTTCTTGAAGATAATCCAGTGACAGTTATTGCAGCCCAGTTAGACTGAAACGTGACCTACTTCCCCTTGATGGCAACAGAGCCTTCTCGTAGACATCAATAGGTGTTGGAATGAAACCAGAATTATCAAGAAGATTGATAATAACTGAAGTAATTGGGTTAGTTGATTATCAAATGTACACCTTAAACTGTTTCATAAATCACAAACTGCCACATTGAGCCTCAAGGGAAGGTTCTGCAGAGTCAACATGAGAAGTTATGTTGATACAGAGAATATTATCATCCGCTGACATTTACCTCCCATCCCTTTATCTAAAATCATGCCTCTATTAATTCATAATCTATGATAAGTAAAATATACATCAGAGGAATACACTAGGTAATAAACCCTGCATTGTAATTTCCAGCCAAGGTAGTCAAAGATACAGTTTTAATGAAGTTCCACTATCCTACTTGGAACTCTGCAGGGAGGGAGTCAGGGATTCCAGTGGCCTTTAATGACAGTACTTCCTCTCTTGATCGGAGAACCCTACCTCATGCCTTGCTCGTAGTTCTCACCAGTACCATTCAGAGAAGAGATTAATTGCGTTAAACATGGGCTAAAAGCAGTGTTAATTCCCTGGAATCTTCAGCTGCTGCCCTCTGTGTCCATGGCTGCAAGAATGCCTTGTCCATTATGTGAGTACTGTGCTACTAATTGAGGGAATTTGGTCCTAAGCTTTGAGGCAAGTCAGGGCTGGCTGGTGAAATAACACATGTATAGAACAAGTTTCTAAAGTGGAAAAAGCCCAACCAAACCACAAACCAGGTCAGTTTTTTTCTAATCTTTCTCCTCGTTAATTCACCCTGGCAGACTGAAAGCAAATTTAACATAAGAGACCAAGGCATGGCAGAAAAGTGGTATTTTCTCTGCACTGAGTGTTTTTAGCTGCTCTCAAGACATGCTTTGTGTCAATTGTACTTAATATTATACAGCTGTTCTAAGTGGTAGACTATTAAAAAACCCTCTGATTTCTCTTTGTTGTAGTTCCAAGATTTCCTGTCCTGAAGGAAATTGGTTTGGATACAAATGTGGAAAAAGTAGTCTAACAGTTCAAAGGATTTCTTCCAGAAAAGTTACTCACACTTTTGCAGTAGAATTTCCTGTGAGTGTAAATGAAATTCTTCCTTCTTTTAGTTCAAATATTGGATGGATTCATTGTCAGCCAGTGGGTGAAGGTTAGCTGTTACAATGAGCTTGGCTATCTGGCTCAAAGTGATAGCCAAGTCTCATCCAAGCCTCTCCTTCACAGACATAGCACCAAGACACTCTCTCCCTACATCTCTGCACTTGGGGTTTTTTGGGGGTGGGTTGGCCTTGAGCTGTGGCCAAACACCCAGCCCTCCCCCTCCTCACTGGAATCAAAGAACCACAGAACATCCTGAGCTGTCAGGAACCCACAAGTATCAAGTCCAACTCTGGCTCTGCAGAGAACAACCCCAAGAATAACTCACAACCCTGTGCCTGAGCATTATCCAAGTATTTCTTGACTTTGCCAGGCTTGGGGCTGTGACACTTCCCTGGGTAGCCTGTCACAGTGCCCAACCACCCTCTGGGTGAAGAATCTTTTTCTAATATCCAACCTCAGCCTCCCCTGACACAACTTCAGGCCATTTCCTCAGGTCCTGTCACCAGAGAGCAGAGATCAGTGCCTGTCCTTCCTCTCCCCCTCAGGAGGATGCTGCAGACCCCAATGAGTCTCCCCTCATCACAGGGAAAATGGGATGAAAAATTAGTGGGTCAAGATTAAGACAGGAGATCACCTAACTATGACTGTTGCACACAAAACAAACTCAGCTTGAGGAAAATTAATATATTACCAATTAAAATAGAATTGGACAGTGAGGGACAATGACAAAAATTAAAACAACACCATCCTCTCACCCCTTATTTTGCAGACTCAACTCCCACCTCCTATCCTGCCTGCGTACACAGTGAATGGAGGCTGAACTCTGACTCACTGAGTGGTCAGTGGGACCAGAGCTTTGAGAAGTACACAGTGGCTCTTACAGTTGATGTATTTCACACTTCCTTTCTCTTTCTGTGCCTCCTAAATTAGCTCTAATTATGACCATAATCTCTTTAGCTGGGAATGGATCTTTCTTCTAAAGAGCATCTGTGTGGGTTGATTTCCATACACAGGGGCAAATAGTTTTTCCTAATTCGACCTGTAAATGGAGAAAGAAGGGATTGAGCAACATATCACACCGTGAATAAAGAGACTGTGACTACATGAAATATATAGGAGAGCTTTTAAAAACTTACATTGATTAATAGCTAGTATAAATTTAAGCAAGTCAGTACCAAATGCAACTATGATTTATCAATATTTAACTGTGAGATGGATAAGCCATAAGTAATCAATAACAACAGACAGTTAGTACACTGAGGTAATTAGGAGAATGGCAGTGGATGGCAAATGGCTCTAATAGCCTCACCAGAGAACTCTAATGATGATAATGGTAATGGGCAGCTGTAGCAAACTGCTCAGCATGCAGCCACAGGAATGGGAAAGGCACAGTCATGGTTGTGACAAGCATCCCCAAATCCTTGAGCTGTCCCAGCCCACTGTGGCCCACCAGGCCCTGCTGTTGGTCCTTGGTGTCCACACTCACGGCTCAGGGCTCCAAACCCACACCACGCTGTTTCTGGAGAAGGTGTTTGCTTCCATGGCAGTTGTTTCCTATCAGTGAGGGGTTTTAACGCTGGTCTGCTTCTGCTGGTCCCACCTTGATATTTTTCTGAGTTTTCTTTCATCCCTTCAAGAGTCCATAACCTCTGGCTGTCTCTTCTCTACTTCCTCAGTTTCCCAGGCTGTCAGCTCACTGTTTCTGCTGAGTCACTTTCCCAATACAGAGGGTTTTTTGTTTCTTTGGGAAACTACTTCCCTGAAACCAACTCTCCTATTTTCCCATTTCAATATTCCATACTGACATTTGAATTCCGTATTCCAAAGGCAATGTTCCTTTCAAATAGTTCCTTTCCCCCTCACTCTGCAGCTGTCCTAACGATGCTGTTCCTGCATTATTTTTCCTATGTGCTATTTATTCTGTTAAATCAGCCATTTGTTCGTTCAGCAGTTCCGCTGCAGATTGTAGATATTCCCAGGCCTTAAAATTATGCAAAATCAGCAAATTGGTTAGTTCCTGTCTCACCACAAATAATGCCAAATGTATTTTCACAGGGTTGGCAAAAATTACGCCAAGGCCCATCTTGTCTTTAATGATCCCCTCTCTGCTACTCTGGGGCAATATTATGTTAAGGCCTATCCAGCTCATTGGTTCCCTTCACCTGAAATAGCAAATTATGAGGGAGCCTATCAGCCTGTCTTGGCTCACTGGTTCCTTCCCCTGCTATGGGAAAAAGGCATCTATGCTGTTTTTGGATTTCCCCTTACATCGCCTCCATCAGGAGAGCACTTAAAGAGAATTCACTGGCAAATTCCTCAATTTAGAAAAATAGTTTTAGCCTTATTGATCAACAGAAAATTAGCTGCATAGCTTGAAAATTGTTCTTTATCCTCTCTGATACCGTTTTTGGGTTTTTTTCCCCCCTGGATATACATTAGTTATAGAATAGTTTTTCAAGTAAGTGGCAAAAAATCATGCCTGTACCCATAGTTTCTGATTCTATTACACACATGCAGTATTGGATGCTGGCATGGTACAATGCCATATTTAGATGGGAAGACAAGTGAAATGTACTTTATGTTTTAGCTGATAAAGTTACCTTTTTAGATACTAAGAGGAAAGAAAAAAGCTATAGAAAAGCTAGATACCAATTAATCTGTAGAGAACTTTGGAATTTATGTAAAGAGTGTAGCCATTGTTGGACACAGGATATACATGCAAATTAATTGCTGTTATGGTCTTGTCATTCTTGCCAATTAAACGGTAAGCTTAGTATTAAAAACAATATGTTATTGGTTTTGAGATACATTTTTATTGTATAAACACGCAGGCAAGGCCACCTAAGTAACTGTAATTTTAAGCAGAATCTAATTTTTGTTTGTCTTTAAAAGCCCTTGGAATACTTTATGACAATTCAGTAGAAGGTTTTTTCAGAACAAGGCCCAGGGGAAGAGTGGCACATCCTTACTTTTTGTGCACTTTACTATTCTTGTAATGAACCAAACTCATGAGTACCAAACTGATTTCTATACTGCGTATAGAAATGGCAATAAACTCGTTCGTATTTTGCAGTTTGAGATAGTTAACTTGCTTGGAATACATTTTATTATGAGGAAAGCATGGCCTGGACAATTTATAGATGAATAACAACTGGAAAAAGTTGGTTATGGTTTAAATGAAGAATGTGTCAGTCCTACTAAAAAGTAACACGCTTTTACTATGAGGAGGGAAATAAGATATTTGTGAAGAAACTGTGTCTGTGCACCAAATATTAAATTTTGAAGCATTGCTTTACTTCAACATTTTAACAGGCCTATTTTAACATTAAGCATAAACTAGGGCAGGTTGTTTCAAGAAATTTATTGTCTACATTGAAAGATCCTGGACAATCTAAATCTCCATTATAAGGCTTAGTGATATCCTGTTTCATTTTAGATACCACTTCAAATATCGAGAGATTCAAGTGTAATAAATAAGTGTGTGGGGAGTAAAACCATTCCTGACTGGCGACTTGGGAGCACACCATGGCTTTTGCCACTACAGATGTGATCCTGCACTGTTCTGTAGTGAAACCTCTGATTAACTTCCCTAGCAAAGACTGTATCAGTAAATCAAAATCACATCGTGCCTACAAAATCTGTTCTGCTGAAAACTCTGCAGGATTAAAATGATCAGATTATAAAACATCCAGGTGTTGTGTGGGCTTGTGGGTGGTACTCCTTTACCAGCAGCAGGTAACGTCATCACCTTTAGCAGCAGGATTCCTGCAGCCATTAGTGCATACATGGTTCAGGTCTGCTTTCCAAAATTCTGCCATGAAAACAGCTCTGAGAGAAACAAAATCAGGTGTTTATATGCCACTGGGTAAAGGGTAGATGTCCTTGGACTTTCTGTGTCTTATAAGGATGGATGGATGGGGTTTCTTTCTGACAGAAAGACACAGCAGCCCAAAATGACAGCAGATGCTCCTGGGATGTTCTCCCTGTGGCAGGTTGGTGCCAGGGATCTGCTGCTTCCCTGTGCTGGGGATTTTGCCTGTAAAGGGCTGCAGTCCAGTCCCCCAGTTTAGCTGATAAAAACTGGATAATTACTGCTAATTAGAATTTAAACATTTCCCATATGTAGCATATTTTTTCCTAAAAACATTTTGGAGGATTTGTTGCTCTTGCATCCCTCAGTGAAATGTGTTTGGCAGAAAGACATTTGAACCTGTGGATATACACATTTATAATTTGTGTGTTTGCCTCTACATATTTTTATATATATGCACATACATGGATATATACATATATAAATATTTATATGTAAGCATTCACATCCAATGCTTTTATTTTGTGGTTTTTGTTTTCATGAGTAAGGCAGACCTCAAAAAAGCCCGTGAAACCTTTTGAAGTGTTTTTAGGAGCTTTCTAACCAATTTATTACAGATTCTTTAATAAATTTACATTTTAACATCCCATTAAAGCCTAATTATTTGGAACAACCAAAGAAGAAAATTCAGAATTAAAAACAGAGGGAACATTTAAAGCCCTGATATAAAATGTTTGCTATTTTTATATAGTTATTTACAATTGTGTTGGGGCTGAATTAATGAGTTAATTTATTACCCGTATATGAGTATTTATTGTTGGTGTCATTATCATGTGACTGTAATTTTAATTAATTCCTTGGCAGCATGTCTGTGATATCTGTGTGGAACATTAAATGTCAAATTGGTTTTATTTGTTGCCTCATTTGTAAGTATTAAAGTATTTATGTACAATACAAAGAAATTAGTAACAATTACTGTAGGAGATCTATTGCATATGCTAAATGAAAGCAGAGCACAAAAACCCCTCCCTGTTGAAGTTTAGAATGCTTTGGAATGTTTACAAGTAAGATTGAGCATAGAACATGTTCAAATGCAAAAAAATAATAATCCATCTATTGTTGCTTCTCTGTCTGTGTGTGTGTCTATTGAATGGTTTCTTTTTGATTTTTGAAGAGCACATTATAAAAGGATACTTTTTAAAGTGAGGTGGGTGAGGCAGAGGTGGGCAACTGCAGTCACATCATTGGTGATTAAGTGATTCTGTATGCTTATTTTATTTATACTTAGATTGGTGAGAATCAGCTCTTCAGACTGAGTTTATCAAGAGTCCTCACTTTCTAATTATTTTCAGCATAATTATGTTATGGGATTCTTGAAACCTGAGTATATCAATCAGAATTTTTATCATTTTTTTCTTTTGCATTTGAAGTATGTGTTCTGGCAGCAGAGGAAGTTCCATAGAGCTGGATGATTACTGGACTAGCCCTGAAAGTCCAGATCGTGCCCCATGCCTTTGCAGCAGCAGCAGGAGCTGTGGTAGCAGTGGTAGGATGGCCCTGGAGCTCTGGTTTTCCTCTAAACCTCGTTCTATTTCTCACTGCAAATCTGGTTAGCCACTTGTACACCAAAGTACCAATGGACATAAGAACTAAGAAAAGTGTGGCATCCAATATGAATGTTTTCTCAAAAAAGGAAAACTATTTTAATTGTTTTCTATTGGAAATAGACTACAATGGGGTTTAGGCAAAACTTTTGCTTCTTTCAATTTTGTAACTAAATTTCCCATTTCACAAGCAAGTTTTGAAGGGACTGGGTGCTGAAATTTTGCAAACCTGCTAAGCTGTGAGTAGTTACTACAGAGTGTTGGCATCCTGTACTCCTTGTGAAGCCCCTTCCTGTTTTTGTACTGGCCCAGAATAGAATTTTACAGCCAAAGTTGTTAAATATACTGAAGATATTTTAGCAGAACTCACTTTTTGAGGCTGTTGAAGGCATGGATAAAATCCTCAAGGACAAAGCTAAATCCAGTTTTTAGGTGCAAGTATTTGGTGGTGAACTAGGATAGGAAACTTCTAATTTTTATTCAGAGTGGTCATCCTTATTTGATTGATTATTCTAACTATATAGATCTTTTATTATCCAATTAGAATATTTTATTCCTACCACCAGTTGAAATTAAAAATAATAGATATAAAACACTGGTTGGGGAAGGCCATTTAATTAACACAAAAAATTGAAAACATAGATCCTAAGAAATCTAACCATAATTTTAGCTTGATGAGGTAGCCTGGATATATATTTTTATATTCCATATTTTAAACCTTAATATAATTAAAATAGGCTAAATCTTTTAATCTCTACATCTACTTTTTATTTACACATATATTGATAAACAATCCAGGAGATGCCAATGGCTTTATGTAATGCTGATTGCAAGAGAAAACCTTATTTCTAACAGCAGAAAAATCCACCCACATGGAATCTTTTGAGTGGTCCAGATAAGTATCTTCTGTATTTATGAAGCTTATTTACATGGTAAACAAGCTTATTTTGTGTTTTCCTGCTTTGGTGTCATGTCAGCCTTTCATCTGCAGATTAAACAAGCAACAGAACATGGGAGGGTTTTTTTGTGTAAGCCTTTTTTTTTTAGTTATGGTATTTTTTTGATCCAGGAGCATTACAGATCAAGATGCTGATCTTTTATGAAGTCACCATACTGGTGTTGGTATTATAATACAGGATATGGCTAAAAAGAAGCCAATGTTAATGGGAATAATAAGAACTTCTTTAGGTTCAGGTATCTTCTAAGATTAATGCAATGGTATAGTTAACTGAAAAATAATAACGGATTAGTGCAGACCCGAATGAAGAGTGTTGATTCCATAAAATTGCCATGCAGTTACTTCAAGAGCTGATTCCAGTGTAACCACACACTGAAGTATTTATTTCATTTTTCAAAACTTTTTTTCAAAATCTGAGCCACAGCTCTTTCAGGACTTGCTCATCAACTGGCAAGTTTAAACTACATGGGTGTGTAAATCCTCACATTTGAGCTCCCATAAATTAAGCCGGGTTTGACCTGGAGCACAACATTATGGTAGTTCTTAGTTCCCCTCTGTCGCGCGGGTGGTTAGCCTCGGCTGCCCAGGTGCCGAAGCCCCCCACGGACGAGGGGTTGATCGCTTCCCTCTGGAGCTGCTGACAGCAGCCTTCCCCAGGCGCTGTAAGAGGAGCAGGCTATGCCTCAGCAGCCGGCAGGCTACTTTGTATCCAAGACGCAGAGCAGAAGCAAAGGCAGCAGGAGGAGGCAGCAGGTATCAGGTTCCAATCTCTTTATTGAAGAGCTGAAGGGTGGATACCTAACTGCCTGGACTCCTGAACCTCACCAGAGAAATACCCAGGGGCCGTGCCCAAGTGTACTCTCAGAGGGTGAAGCTCAAGAGCCCCGAACCAGGGCTGTGTACAAATTTTTAAAGGGGGGGCTAGCTCGGGGGAGGAACAAGGAGTGGGTCCAATGAGAACTGGTTGGGGGTGGAACCGGGCATTAACAAGCAGGAACAACAATCAATAGAGAACATCAGAGGGTGGGGTAAATTTGAACTGGGCAATCAATAACCGAGTACAACAGAACCTTCTCGAACACAGGGAAGGGATCAGGGGAGATTGACATGTGAACCAGGGGAGTGGCAATGGCTTAGGGGAGGGGGAGCTGGAGACTGACATTTGAAGGGAACCATTGTAACAGGGGAGGACAAGAACAAACCATTACAAATTACTGAAACATAAAAACATACCACAACACCCCTCCAGAGCAGTGACCACTGTTCTGTGCACAGGGCCTGCAGACGAAAGACAGATCTGCCCTAAAGAGCTTCTACTCTAAATAGACCTGACAAATAGTAGGAGAAAAAAGCTGTTATTCATGTTCTCTGCTTATACCTGGAAAACTGATTCATAGAAGATGTTATGAAAAGCCCATAAAAGTCAGGAAAAGGCTCCCAGTGACTTGAGTGGATCTATGATGTTATATCAGCCAAGCACTTAGGGACACGCTTAAATGATTGTCTCACTCTGAGGCCTGTTCCACACAAGGTTTGCAGAATAGGCTGGAAACTGTATTTCTGGTGCCAGTACTGGATGAATTACCCACAAATGCTGTAATTTTGCCAAACAGTAAATCTATTTATGGAGGCTATTCAGTCTTTCAGCACTTAGACAAACCCATATGTATGGGAACACGCACCTTGCATTTCAGTTAAAGCCCCCAGATCTGATTTGTAGCCTATGAAAATCAATCCAGTTCTTCAGCAGACTCTACCTGGTGACCCCGGGGAATTTTAATCATTGATACAAGAATTCCAAAATTGATCTAATGTTTAAGAAAGAATTTCTTCCCTGCTACCACAGAAAATACTAGGTTTGTATCATCCTCAGAAATGTCTTTCTCATTCTCTCTGAGTAATACACAGTAAAGTAGGTCATAATCTGGGGCATCTGAAATATCAGTTGTAGTGAGTCTTGCATGCAGCAGCCAAGGGCAAGGTTCTCCCCACCAGTGCACTCTTCAGATCTCCCTTGCAGGGTCTAAATTCAGGCTCCTCATCGATGGCAGCAGGAACTCAGCCTGTGCTGGGTTACAGACTGTGCAAGGAGGGAAATGGAAAATCATCTGGGGAGTGGGAAAGAAACACTAATAAAAATCAGGTGGTAGCAAGCCATTAAAGAGGCTAGCCTGTTCCAGCATAGTAGAACATCAAACCTATTTTCTGTCATGTTGGTACTTACTAGCATCACTAAACATTATTAATTATGCAAGGAGACACAACTCATGCCATGCATAACCACACACACACAAACACACATACACACAAAGCATCCTCCTTGTCCCAGAATTTTTATCACCTCATATTTTCATTTGGCCAGATGGGAATGGTCAGGAGTAGAAAAGTGTGTTTCCAAGGCACCAGTCAAATTTGTGGTTTTGGCTAGAGATACCTCTAGGAATGAGAAAGGAAAGGAAATCAAGGTCAAAATGCCTTGTCATTCTCACGGGGCAAGGGCACAGCTGATGTTCTGGCAGCCTTGGTGACTGAACAGGGGCAAAGAAAAGAGAAAATAACAAAACCCAGGACAGGGCCATTGGCTCAGATGGATTCAGAGCACACTGCTCTGATAAAAATCATTTCATGAGAAAAGGTGTTGGAGAAACAGCTACATGGTGGACAATGGAGGGGAGAAAAAGTGCCCTTGCACTTGATCAAGCACAAGAGTTCTGTGATAACTTCACCCCAAGCTGAGAAGATTTAACATTGAAATAACTTGCCTGTCCTTCAAAAATCTTCCATGTCTCCAAAATACATATAATGTAGAGGAAATTTTAATTTACTAAAGTTAGCAGCAAATATTTAACTACCCATGCAAGGCAGGAAATTGCAAGTTTAGGACTGTATCTTAGGACTATATCTGTTGTGTTAGATCACACGTGACACCAAACCTGAGTGAACTGCAGCTGTGGATGCAGTCAGATCTGCAATGTGTAAGCACAGCTGGTTGCATTAAAGATGCAATCTCAGCCAGGACTTGGAATAGAAGAGGGCTACTGAGGATTTTTGGGACTCTTGGGTTTGAAGGACTGTTGGGATATTGAGGACTGTTGGGACTGAAGTGGATCCTTACTATTATTATAATGTTAAATGTTTTTGTTAAATGTCCAAAGCAAATATTGTCTCCTTGGCTGCCAGCAAATCTTTAAGAAAAATTTCATCTTGCATGTGACACTCAAGAGTAAACTCTGCAAATTTTAATTTTTAATTTACTTAAAAATTGTTTTTGTTATTGGAGACAGATTAATGGCAATGCATAGGTAAGCACTTCTCAGTTTTATAGCAGGTAAATAGGAGTCTTTAATGCTCTTGTTTTGAAATAAGCATTCCTGTTCTTCATTTCTTACGTAATGGGAATCTGCCAGTTTTGCCTCAGTTAATACTTGGTGTTTCTCCATGCCCTGATCACTGTAGTTGGTCAGAACACCTGCAGCCAAAAGCTCTGTTAACTTGTCTTGGCAACTGTGGTTTGCATGTTTCCCTGCTTCTGGCATGGTTGTTCATTCTGCTGTGCCTTTGAAGCTAACTTAGGCTTGCTGTTAAAAGAATGTGTGATTTCCCCTTTCCCAAATGCTTTATTTTCCACTGACTGACACAAATCTCCCTTAGTTGTCAATGTTCATTAAAAATCCTTGTCTCTTATTCTGGACTTGGATAAACATTGCTGAGTTCCAGGTTCTTCTGCTCTCCTGTGTTCAAGCAATTCTCAAAACATCCCATAATGTTCAGTGGCAATGAAGCCTTTTGCTTCTCACTCCCTGAGGAAGAGCTGGATGAAAATCCTCTGATCTTGTCTGATTTTTATGGGTCCTGCTGGTAATTAAGGAACCACTGCTGAGTTTGAACAGAAAATGCCTCAGTTCTTACCTGTTGTGAGTGTGTCTGGTAGGATGCAATTTTTTGGGACCCAGAAAGAAAGGTCCTGAATATTCCTCAGTAGAAAGTCTCCAAAACTACCCGAGCATATCTGCATTGCAAATAGCCATTGATAACCGTTCGCGTTAATAATGTGGAATATTTGGCTGCTAAAGAAAATGCAGCAGAATTTGGAAACTTGGAATCCTACCAGTTTAGAGACTATCCAGGCTGTCTGCAGGGGAAAAGCCGTCTGTAAAGATGGGAAAAAAAATTACTTTCCATTGACATTAGATTAATAAGAACTGGAAAATAAAGATTGACATTTCTGGATATTAGGATGTTCGTAGATTTAGAGGAGAGCTGTGTATTTCATCCTGAGGGGTTCTGGTATCAAACAAGCCCAGTGATGCACCAGGCGATCCGCAGGGCTGGGATGCAGCTCCCGAGGGAGGTCCGGCCCGTGTGGTTTCTCCTGGGCCGCTGCTCATCCCCCGGGCCGGGGAAGGCTCCGGAGCAGTGTGCAACAATCAACAGTGCCATCTTGTGAGCAAAGCCCACCCCTGCACACCCAAAAGGCAATTCCAGCGGCAATTAAACACACCTTCCTGTGCTGTTGGCTTTCAGGAGTGTCCAGGTGTTCCTGAGCAGCTACCTGTTCAAAAGGCCACGATCATGGACTGTCTCCTTGCATTAAGAGACTCCCGTGCTAGCCGTACCCCTCGATATTGTAGGCAGGGTCGTCTGGTAGTTCACCCTGTAAGTCAAGACCTGCTATCAAATACAGCAGTACATAGCAGTATCTTACCTCCTTGCATCCTCTGTGACCTTTCTTCTTTGCTTTCTTATTGTCATTCAACAACTAAGAGCATGCAAATCCACCATGAAAGGCATTTTAGGAAAATAATAGTCAATCCTACTTTATAAAGAATGATTTATGATATTATTTCTGTTACTCGTTATTGGCTCCATTCCTTGAGATGATGAAGGACCTATCTTTATTAACCTCAGCTAGCTGAAAACATTTCGTCTATGAGGTTTTTTGAAGAAATGCATCTCAGTAACTCATGATGGAAGGCATCTGTGCTGACCCATCAGCGCTGCTGTGACTTTCAATATATTATACTTAATAACAGATAAATATCCTTAGCCAGAAACAGAATCCTGCACTGCAGCTTGATTACATCTGCAGAGAACAGTGATTACCCTGACTATTTGAATACAAGAACAGTGAGTGATGGCAAGCAAACACAATCTGTTTAAAGCCCCGCTGATGAAATACTTTCAATGCTCAAACCAAGGGTTTGTCATTATTCCAAGGTGGTGTGTGCTCCCCCCGCTGATTGTAGGTGTTGTCCCCAGTCTGGGTGGGGAGACAGGGAATACAGGGGCAGTTTTCTCTGGAACATGCAGCTGAACTTTTCAAAGTAAAAGTAGGGCAAAATGGCCTCATAAAAGATTGCTGGAACAATGTAGTCAAGAGAGGAACAGCCACTGTGGATTTCTTCATGCCAAGGCTGGATGCTCTCTGGAAGATAATGTTTGGACAAATGTAACTATTGTGCTCAAGCAGAATTATTGTGAGTAAAGAACTACTGTGATGCATTGCTGTTATTTGCTTTTAAACCCATTTTAAAGAACTAATTGATACCACTAGATTTATTTTTAGGGAAAAATCCTTAATCCTGAGCAAAGGTATTATAAAATTTAGTACAAGACTGAAGCCTTTGATAACAAATTTATTTCTACATTTGTTCCATTAGTAGCCTCTGTGTTTTGAGGACCTCTCTGAGTCTCACTGGTATTGATTTGATGCTCTGGGTCTGCAACAGGTCAGACTAGGTGAATCTCTAGTAGATATCACCTAGGAGGCCACAGCTTGTACAGTGCAGGTAGCAGTATTCAACTCCAAAGGCTTACTAGAATTTTAATGGGTAAATATTACAGTAACAGGTTTTTTGTGGGATAGCCAGTCTTCTTCCTTTCAAGGCCCATTAAATGAAAATAGTAAGGAAAAAACCAAACCAAAACAAAACCAAAAAAACACCAACCCAAATAAAACCAAACCAAAAGAACCTATTCAATTATTTTGGACATCTTCACCATTTTTTTTGTGACCAGGATATTGTTATGGTCCTGTTGTGTTCAGATGTAGAAAGCAAAGAGTTTTCTTTGTTAGTGCTTAATTGATTTATATACAAACACATACATATACAGTATATATTGCTGATGGAATACCCAAAGGGAAAGAAAGTAGCAAAACAGGTATTTTTGTGTGTTTGTTGTCAGGAAATGTCATGATTCGTCTTCCATGAGCATCTGCAAATATGCATCTGCCAAATCTATTTTACTAACAGCTTGTTCTCAGCCAAACACATTCTCACCCCCAGAGTATAACATTTTTGATTGACAAGTAGAAAAGGATTAATGATTACTTGAATGTCTCTACAGATTCCCACACTCCCATTTTCTGGTGCACAATAGGAACAAGGACCATGATTGTCTCTCACTGTCACATGGTGGGAATAACTTTATTGTTCTCCCAGTTCTGTACACATCCTTTTGAAGTGGCACAGAGAGAACAAACAAGGCCTTACAGGATGAAGAGCAGGGCCCACCCTCAGTGGTTAGCTTTGCTTAAAAGTTTTCTTAGTTCCTAACTGCTATTTCCAGCCCACTGCATGAAGTACTACTAATGAAATGGAATTTAGGGAAGTTGGTGTCATTCTTGCTCTGCTATTGAGATGGTCTGAGGCAGTCCAATAGATAAACTGTAGTAATTATCAGGGCTCATCAGGCAACACAGTTTCCTGTCTCTCTCTGATTTCATTCAACTCTTGCTCTCACACCTAGAGAACAAAATTTCCATTATAGATGTCCAATGAAATTGTAACCAATGTTTTAACAGGTTGAACACAAAAATTGCACTGGGAGATTAAACTAAAGTTTGATATCTTCTGATAAAGATATACTTTGCTATTCTGTGACTACCCTTCAGTTTGAGACTGAATATTGCAGTGCACATGAAGTTGCTACTGAGCTTCCTGACAGTTCTGAGCCATAGTCTGTTGGTTTTCATTAGGAACAGGGGAGAGAAGGAACTGCTCCTATTTATTTTGGCAAATGGAGTTGTCAGCATCTTCTGAAATCAGCAAACAGTAAGCCCAAATTGGAGACATTAAACTTCATTTAAGATCATTGAATTAACTTTAGTCCCATGATTAGGATTAAAGTTCAGGTATTTTAACATGCAGTGCTCCTCTGTAATCTTAAACCCCAGGTCATTTCAATAGAGAAATGAAACCATGCCCTCCAGATTGCAACTTTTTGTGGATAACAGGATACCATAGTTTGCCATGAGGATTATTTTTGGGTACTGTGAATGATAAGGCACAGAAAGATCACCAATGATTTCTAAGCATCATTTTATAGTATGAGAAATTAGACAAAAAAAAAAAAAAGCTGTCTTTCAACAGTATTTGTTGACTTTTTCTTCTTCATCCTTAGTGGTAAATTGACAGCATTTTATTAGTTTATACTGTGTTTCCTTCCTCGACAGCTCCATTTCTAACTTAAGCTGTTTTTTGCCAGAGAAAAAAAGTTGATTAACCTCATTTTGTTTAATGTTTAATTGTACTTTTATCTTCTCTCTAAAAGCAGAAAACCTATCAGTAAAATGTTTTGGTGTGTGTAAATTCCCTGTTGCGGTCCACAAAAGCCATTAAGAAGGATTGTCCCCTTTTTACTTTTTCTTTTTTTTTTTTCTTTTTTTTTTTTTTTTTTTTTTTTTTTTTTGGTAGGTNTTTGGTTTTCTTCCTTCATGTAGACTAAAAAAAAAAATCAGAACAGCTAAACAACAACAGAATCCTGTGTGGTTCATTTCTTTTCTAATGTGGGGTGAATTTCTGAGTGTGCTTTCTGTACTGGAAATGCAAATATCTGTTTTGGCTAACTACCTCCCCATCCTGCTGCCCACCCCTCTGGGGTGCAGATTAGAGACAGGGTCTCCTGTATAAAAAAGGATAAGTGAGTTAATAAAAAATAAAGTACATAGGAGGCCAGAGTAAATGGAGCATATAATTTTTTCATGAACTGGTCTCTTAAGTTTCATTTTTCCAGGCATCGTGATTTTCTACATATTTATGAAAATATGAAAGAGTGAACTCGATGCTTAATGTGCAATCTACTTAGCAATTTTAAGTAAAGTTGTATCTTGCTTTCCCAGTCAGAACCCCCAGAATCTTCTGCAGGCACAACCACAAATGACAGCAAGATCTGTTACGAGTTTCTGTAATACTGCAAACCTTCCTCCAGAACTACTTGTCTTGCAGAACAAGTCTGTATGCCAGTTTGTGCTGTTTGGTAACATGCAAGCAAAAATATTGTCAAACTGATTCTCAAGGATGGAATATGATGCTTCTAGAATAAAAGTTGCTTAAGGTTGATATCATTGTATACATATAAAATAAAGTACAACTCTTAAGAGAGATGGGTGAGAATAAACTTTTGAAAAACTTATGAGATAGAAGTGGATTTTTTTTTCTAACATCCAAGTGGTGTTTTCAATCTTGAAAGCTCTAAAGCAGTTTATAAAGATAATTAGGCATAAATGTCCCCATTTCACAGCTGTGCAAACAGAGGGAAACAGTTCTGTAACCTACTTACCAAAATCTTACAGAGGTAAGCAAATCTTGAGCCACCAGATTGCAAGCACTGGTTCGTTAACATTGCTTTTGTGTGCCTGCTTCTTTGTAGCTAAATTAATTAATATTGATATATCAAAGCAGCAAAAGTAGACCTAGATCTCAAGCTCGTAAGATGACCTGTTTCATTTCTGTGTCAAGTTACATTTCTTTGATAAGACATCAGCTTCAGAACAATTCAATATATTTCAGTTCTCTGCCTCATTGAATACCAGTAAAATTTCCAGTTTCATGTGTAGGAAATTGTAAAGCAAGAGGAGCCTGCCTGTAGCACTGTGAGAGCATCACACCCGGGAATGGTGCAAGGAACCATCCAGGTGCTACCCCAAGCAGCAAGGCACTCAGGAAAGGTGCCTGTACACAGACAAGCTGTGCACAGTTCAAAGCACACAGCATATAGACAGGCTCCTGCTTTTGCAATATCTCCATGACAACTGCTTTATAATTCATGCCACATAATATGTAACTTTGCTGTTAAAAAAAAGGCCCTGCCAACATATTAACAAGGCTACATTCTTGAAAATTAAATGAACCTGAAAGATTTTTTAGCAATCAATTAACCATTAAATAAAGCTTAAGGGACATTAGACAGTAAGAGTGACAATATTTATGGCTTTGATGTGATCATGCAATCTCATTCTTTGCTTCTCCACCATTCTCACCATTTCAAATCCCCATAATTGATACTGATGCAACATTTCAGTCAATAGCTATAAAAGGGAATGAGGAGCATGGAATGGCCGTTTGGCATTTAATGAGTAAATACAATTCCTCTGAGCTTCATATTTCAGAAGTTTTGCTCATCAGTCTTGTTTTAACTGAAATATTTGAAGTGTTTGAAGCATATCAACAGGTTTGGGGATTGACAAACAATAGAATGATAGCGAAAATAATGGAAAAAAATGTGTTCTAATGCAGTGCAGAGAATTAAAACTATTAATGTGCCTTTCCCAGTTATTGCTTCAATGCCAAGGTAGCCAATCAAATAAAACTGCTGCTGCAAGATTAATAGGCATTCTGAAAGGTATGAAATGCAGTGTAAGTTTAGTTCTGTAAATTTACCAAGACAACAGAAGTATAGATAAATCGTGAGAGGGAGAAACAGGCAGCCAGATACCAAGTTTTTACTGGCCATATCCTACTTTAGGAGGCAGAAAAAGGAAACAAGGGTAATAGGGAAACGTATGTTATGTTCAATGGATTTTGAGCATCTTATTAATTGTTCTGGTTTAATTAACATCTTGTTTTTAACTGGTAAATTTATTTTAAATATCAAGTCTAAGAAATGCTGGGTCTCAGGCCTTGACTCTTGCACAACATGAGAAGAAGATATGAACCCATCATAAGACTGCTTTGTTGTTTTTATGCTGACTTTTGTATTTGGAATTGTGTGTTATAATGTATAGAATATGTATTGATTTCAGAACTGAGGAACAAAAACTGCACAAGATATCAATAGGAAGGAATTATCAAATGACAAATTACTTTTTTTGGTTTATAAAATTTGGTTAAGGAAGAACCAAAGCAAAGAAATGTTCTTGAATGAGAAACACAAGTCCAAAATACAAGGACCTCCTCATGAGACAAGTTACTGGCTTAAGTTTACAGGTTTTAGCTACCAAAAAGACAAGCTTAACTCCCCAGTGAGACCTAATTCAGAAAAGATTACTTTACTGGCCAAGTGATATTGGCTGTGCAGAGCTAATCTCAAAGCAGGGTGTGCTTATATCAGAAACACATGACAATTTTGACTTTTTTCTGAGTATCTTTGCTTACTGCATTTCCTCAGGTGGATGAGAGGAGAATTGAACTAAAACATCCAGCAACAGTTCAAAATAGGACTGATGTTTCACCCTTTATTGCAAAGTCCCAGGTATGCAGTTTTATTTTGAGATTTATGGGACTCTGGAGCAGAATTTACATTGCTTGGTTTAGAGCGAGGTGGAATTTTGGTTTGAAAATAGACTAAACCTGGTGCTCCAACCTAAGGAATTGAGGCAATTCTTTATTTTATCTGCTCAGGGGTATATACTAATGTATATTGTGAGGTTTTATTTGTATTGACTGTCATGTGAACTGGCTGTCCTCAATTACTGGGGCCTGTGCTTCTGCAGAACAGTCAGAATTTAACAGTGGGGGAGTGGAAGAAGGGGAACATCTTGTACAGCATAAGGACAGTTTAATTTTCCACAGCTAAAAATGATAAAAACTCCCAGTGGTGTTGAGATGCATTTTTCTTTTAAACAACAAAAAAAAGTAGGCTCATCTTAGTAGATTCTACAAGGTCCATAGTCAAACTTGTGTTTTCAGTTTTAGCAACAGATTGCATCAGAAATACTGAAATAAGGAATGAAGGAGGCAGTTGCACACAAATATCAATACCAGTGCAATGGCAAAGATGATCAGGTATAATCTTCTTGTTGCCAATTCCAGCCAGGGTGACTGGGGGTCTGGGCTGAATGAGGTTGGGCCTTCCACAGATGAACTTTCTCAGTATAAGCACTATGAATTAGGGAGCTCTTTTCTGGTTTAATTATGGTTTAATTATGTTGACCATTGGCAAATATTTCTTTTTTTTCTGACCATGTCATTACATCTTCCAGTTATTTTCCTAACGCTGTGTATTTATTCCTTTCCTTCTGTTTATAATCCATATAGATCAGGAATATTTCTTCCTTTGTACATGCAGTATTTGCTCTGTTAATTCTTCCCTTTTTCTCTTTCTTCAAAGACCTGCTGCTGTGTTGAACAATCTTCCTACAACCCTGTCTTCAACTCTCATCCTCCTCTTAGACTTCTAGACTGTGCTGCTGAACATGCTGATAATTTGGGTCTTGTACAATGCTAAGAATATCAGTGTTTAATAAGTATCAGTATGGGAAAGGCACAGTTGCTCTAAGAGAAATAAATAGCTCAGGAAAAAATCAAGATACTGCTGCCTCTGCCACAGCCACTGGCTGCACTGACTGTAAAATGTAACTAATAACTAAATAGTCAGTTTTGGTGTGTGCTAAAGAAAACCAAGCAATGTCACACACGCAGATATTTACTTTCCATTATCCTGGCAATCCCCAGTATATATATCCTTGTGGTGCAATGTAAACTCTTTTCAAGATGACATTTAAGAGGAATTTAATCTGTATGGAGCACTGACAAACTGAAGCACAGTGGATTTATTCATTTAAGAGAATTATTCATTTAATTTTAGCCATTTAGTATTTATATTCATTGATTCACTTCATTTTTATTCATTTATTCATTTATCAAATATTCATTTTAATGGTTTTCATTATCACTATAGTAACTGTAGGGACATACTTGCAATAATTTTATTCCTTAAATAGGTTTAGTCTTGGAAAATCTACAGAACAGGGTAAGGCCACTTGCTCTGTCAGGTTCATTCCCTTTTCTCAGAAGTGTTTTCCTCTTTATTCCCCTTGTTTCTTTACAGCTCTCCCTAGTTTCTCTTAAATTCCTTTCTATGTTTTATGACAACAGCTTAGTTCTGTGATATTAGACCAAATGCTTGACTGATGTGAAGTACTGAAATCTGAGTGTGTTATTCAGTGCTTTGGACACTGATTTAGTCTGCTTGTTTCTCCATACATTTTTCTTTTCTTTTCCCTGTAGAATGACTTTTCCTCGAAAATTCACCTCTTATTCCCTTTTAATGCCAGTTCCATTTCTATGTAAATGAGGCCCCTACATGCCAGGGAACAATAACCTTCTAAGCAACAAGTGTTTTGAACTATAGCAGAAGAAGGTCTAAACCTCTGAAAACGTTGGGTTCTGTGTATTAATTTCCACTGGAGCACTGAGAATTCAGGTCTTTTTTTTTTTTTCCTTAAAAAAAAAATAAAAGACATTTTTTCTCTAATATGAAAACAGTGGATGAGGATGAATAACATCTTTCAACTTCACTAAGCGTCAGATTGTGCTTTTGACGAAAACAAGGCCTGGATCATCTGATACCTTTTGTATGAGGCCAGTGCTTTTGAATTGGAATTCTAGATCTTTTGTTATGGCTGTATAGACTGATAAGTGCTTGTGCAGTTAGGTCCTTGAAGTATATTACCAGTCACCTAAAAAGAGATCTTCCTATGTGTAGTGAAGCTTTATCCTGGGGAGCAGGAGGTGCACAGATGAGCCCAGGCTTGTTCCTGGTGAAGGATTTTGTTGTTTGTGATTTTGAACCTTCATCTTCAATGAGCCCCAATGTCCTAAAAAACATCTCTGTGTCTACCTTAGTGCTTCTTTGCATCACACCTTCAAACGAGTGGCAGGATCTCATCTTCTCTATCTAAACCTTTTCTTCCTTAATCAAACACTGCATTTGAAACTTAAATTCAATTTTCTTTAGACAACTCTAAATTCAAGCCATTCCCATCATGTAATCTTTCACAGCATACCTGTGCTCTGTGTCTGAAACTTTGGTGCTGTGTCAACAACAGAAACACAGCTGAAATCATTCCTGGTTGGTTGCTTAGTTCCTATATTTAACACTTGCACTTTTATTATTTTTATTATTTATATCACCAGAATAGAAAGAAAACCCGCATCTTGTAGGAAGCATCATGAACTGGATATTCCCTACAATTCTGTATTGAGTAAACCAAACTGCTTCAGATATTTACATTCAGAAGGTTATCTTTGTTGCCAGAAGAGCTAGAAGTAATTTTCTTTACAATGAACTCTTAAGTTTATAGAGTGTGTTGTGACTCTGCAGCAAAAACTCTTCATACCCCGACCTGAGGCTGCAATTCTAATTTTGGGAACCATTGCTTTGGAGGCTTTTTATCAGCTCCAAAAATGTCTTATCTCTGGTGCTTTTAACTGCATAATAAGAGGTCATTTGAAATAGGTAATGTCTTCTTAAGGGTTCATATTCTAAAGCCCACAGTTGTCAATGAGCATTCATTGATTTCAGGGACTCTGAATCCAGCTATTTATTCATAATATGTGGTGTTGGCTTAGTAACTTTAGTAGTATTAAGATATGAGGAAATGGACTGCCTGTTAAAGCTAGACAAATATTCTGGTGGCCTTTACTTTGTCAGATAATGCCTTAGAATTCCTGTGAACCTAAATATTTTTCAGCAATTTGCCTCTTTAATTAACCTCTGCCTGAGAAAGCAATCCTTTTTCCAGCTCCTCCCAGCTCCTGAGAATTCCTGTAGCCCTGGAGATGAAGACCCAGGGCTTTGGGAGAGCTGCAGCTCCATCTCTGCAGTTACAGCCTGCAGGAGCCTTGGGTTCCTCTTCCTGAGGCTGATTTCTCTGAGGGTGAACCTGGAGGGTTAGGCCCAGACACAGCACAAAACATCATTAATATAAATGTCTGTTCTTCTTTACACCCCAAACAGTTTTCTTCAAAATGTTAGAACCTCCTAAAAAAAGTTGGGTTTTTTAATCAGTCAATGAGACTTGCTTAAAAAATTAGCAATCAAAGTGTACATTCAATTAAGAGGAGACATAGTTTGTACTTTCTTTCATCTCATCTTCTCGTGCAGTGTTGGAATGAGGTTTATATTTGAAACAGTTTCACTCCCCTCCTTCCTCAGCAGAGACTGAAGTCAGTGGGAAGAGATCTGATGTGTGCCTTACCCCTCTGGTGTGTGCATGTATGTGTTTTCATTAAATCTGAACATTAACCTGATGGCCTTTAGGCACAATACTTTCTGAAAAACTTAGGCATGCTGATTATTGCTTGCTTCCCAACTCCAGATCCTCTTGCAAACACTACAGGGACCTCATTAAATTCTGCAGCTGTATTACCCTCCTTTATTAACTTCCTTCAAATATCCTGCCATGGTCTAATGTCTTCTCTTATCAGCTTCACTCTACTCTATACACCTGGAGGAGACTTTATTGTTTATATTTCCTTGCTCTGAAAACTTCATTCATACCCAGTTTTGACTTCTCAGGATATTTTCTTTTAGCTCATCCCTCCATTGTATCAGCTTTTGTAGCCCCTTGATAATATTCTGTGCTTTTTAGGAATGACATGCATTTTTTAATCATTATTTTAATTTCCTGATTTAAATCTAAATAGGGAAAGAAGTACAGCAGAAACATAGATGGTCTTGTAATCTTTTCCTTTGTCATAAAATAAAAAAAATGGAGAACTTTTAATAGCATGAAAAAATGGTCTCAAAACCTGCAGAAATCTTAGCTTTATTTTTAGGAAGCTATTAGTCCAGTGAGTATGCAGGTGGCTGTAAAAGGCAGCCCAGTTCACTGGTGTATCCTAAAAGCTGGAGCCACAGCCACTCAGAGCCTCTTGAATCTGCCACAAGGGCTTTGGATCGACTCCCCTAATTCTTGCTCCCACTCCAGGCTCTTCTCACCTTCGTGGCAAACACTTGAATTGCAAGAAAGGTGAAAGATGCTTTTGTGAGGGATGTCTACCTATTATATGCAAGCTTACCCACCTATTGGCCTGTCTGCAGAGACAAATTTCATCCTTTTTTTACCGGTTTCAAGAGATTTTAGTTTCACACACTTCACTTACCATTACTACTTCACATTGTTTCCAATCTCTTTTTGTTAGAGAAAGACTTGTTTGGTCCTATCTCTCTAAGCAATAAATGAACATGTAAACACATTTCAGTAAAATTAAGGATACTGGAAAAATTAGTATTAAACTCCTCATAATGTAAACTTGGAAATTATGTAGAGAGGAAAACTTCTTCAAGAAAACAATATAGTAAAGGAATGTAACAATTATCACTTTCAGATCAAGCTCAAGTCAGCATTTTAAAGAAGTCTATATGTCTACTTGCAAGTACTTATGATGCTCAGTGCAATCTGTTAAACAAAGTCAACTAGGCAAGACTAATGCCAAATCAATTACAGTCACTAATGTCTCATACACCTACAGAGCAAAAATATTCTGAGCTGAATGTACCATTCATTACAGGCAGCAATACTTTCATAATCTGAGCTTCTCAAATGAAATAGTCTGGTGAAGTACAAGGGAGAACATACCACATACTAGGACTTTCCAGTGCTACTGTTGCCAATATTTTCTTATGGTTTTAATCTTACGGTTCATTTTCTTGTGGCTGCTAATGTTTCTACCATGCTGAAATGGAACTTGGGTCGTTGTTATATTTTACAGTAAGTTGAACATTCAGTGTCTTACTGGTCTGACAGATCTTCATTCTAATCACTTAAAAACTGTTCCTGTTGATTTCAGAACATTTCTTGAATAAATCAGAATTAATTATGGGATGCAGAACTCGGTTTCTCAAATGACTCATGGGGGTTTATTAGGATAAAATAGAATCAAACCTGCTGAAATTACTCCTACCTACAGAGAGGTATCAATGTGATTATATTTTCACAGATTGATAAAGAGATCAAGGAAATGCTTTGCTCCAGGATTTCCTTAGATCAATTAACAGGGCAATTCCAGCTGCCCTGTGTTGTCTTTACCACCACAGTATCCTCAGCAGTCTGAGATGTAGTGATGGTACCAACTCTGTGTTCCTTACCTCTGTACCTAAGCTTTAAACATTAGAACCTGATTATACAATCATGGGATCAATCAAGAGCACCTAATTCCAATCCTCTGCCATGGGCAGGGACACCTTCCACTATCCCAGGTTGCTCCAAGCCCTGTCCAACCTGGCCTTGGACACTTCCACGGATGGGGCAGCCACAGCTCCTCTGGACAGCCCCTGCCAGGGCCTCACCACTCTCACAAGGAAGAATTTCTTCCTAATACGTAGTCTAAATTTACCCTTCTTCAGTTTAAAGCAATTTCCCCTTGTCCTTTCACTACAAGCCCAAGAAAGATAAAAACACTTCCAAATCCTTTATTTTGTAGAATATCTATGAAAATATATACCATTTTAAAATGCAGAAGATGTATCTTTGTTGCTTTTTTTATCAGTCGAGCTCTCTGGGAATATGATACTCATTGTGGCTGCCTCTGCTGCTTAGTTCTCACTGACCACTAGATGTGCCCCATCCTGGCTGTGTGAACCCAAAGAGCTGTGCAGGCAGGAAACCTGCAAATCACACAATATTTTTCACCTGTGCCCTGTGCTTACAGCTGTGTGTGTTCTTGTCACAGCACTGCTCCTTCAGGGATGTGGACACACGGAATTCAGGTGCAGCAGCACTGGGGATGCATGACTTGGAAAGCACTCACAGAAATCAGGCTGAAGACTGAGCCTTCTTCGGAGCTGGTTGCTTGTTTGTTTACAGGGAGTAAGCACAAAGGCTGAGCACTGGAGGTGGCTTCAGGCAAGGGCAGATCTAAAGCAGAGGGCAGTCTGGAGTGTCAGCTCACAGGGAAAACCAGGGACTTGCAGTGCAGGGCAAAGTCAGCGACACCTACTAGAAACTGCTGCTGCTACTGAGAAGGGTTTAGCTCAATTTGATACTACATATTCCTGCAGTAGTTGGTCAAAGAGAATGAAAAGAACCACTAAACCCACCTCTTAGGGTACAAAATAAGATGTTTAAGTCTTTTTCATGACTGTAAAGAATAACAGTAGAAAGCAGAATTAACATTCTTTCTAACAACTCATCTTTACTCTCCTAGGATCCTGGGAAAACACCTGCTGAGTATTCTAGAACTCCCAAAAGATGCTTTATGAACTGACATCCTTTTCAGCTGTGGCTCCCAGGAAATTTGTTCTCATATCAGAAAAATTATGTCATTTAAGGAATATTTGAAAAATTTCAGAATTGCTTTATTGTTAAAAAACCCCTGAAAGTGTTGGGGGGGAGGGAGGGTGTAACATTTCAACACCATTTTAACTAAGCTTAAATTAGAGCTTCATTATTTACACATATAATTATTTTGTTGTTTGCTAGTTCTGCTGTGGTTTACTTAGGATTTTCCTGTATAAATAATTCAGTTAATGTGCGCCATAACACAAGTATTGTGTTGTGTGTTTATTTATAATCTATTAGAAGTTATAAAACACACTTTGAGTTACTTCTGTCTGTGTTTATATCTGTATCTTTGAACTTACTCTCCTGTAAGGCCAAAGGTCTGTGGCCCTCTGTCCTGGTGTCCCTGGCATGAAGGTTGGCCCTGTGGTTTGGGTGACCTCAATCTGTCAGCTCCATCTCAGACAATGTGTGAGAGTGTTTAACTCATCCTCTGGCATTGCAGTGTGGAAGTTCTGGGCTCTCCAACAGCCTGTCAGGAATTCAGCTGATGGTACGTGTGAATCTCAGAGAGAAAGGAGAAATGCTGGGCAAAACATCTTGTGTTTAGTGAGAGGCATTTCCTGACAAAGCTCTGCTGTGTTGGAAATGTTTTCCATTTTAGGTCTGCTTCTTAAAAAATGAAATTTGCCACCAACTGCTGCATAGTAAATTGATGTAAATCATAATTTACATCACAGCAGGCTGTGACACAACATCTTTGTTCCCAGGGAACAGAGGAGTTGTGGCCAGAGCAGAGCTTTGCTCAGATCCAAAGTAATAAGGCAGACTTTGTCACTGCTGTGCCACCAGTGCTGATCAACAGCTTTGCTGTGCTCCAGAATTCTGGCTGTGAAAGCAAGCAAAATCTTAACACAATCCCAATTACTGTGATTCTTATCTTCATCTTTGTAAGATATGATTGTCCTGCGCTACTGAGTTCTTTTATACGCTTGTTGTCAATACAGATTCTGCCCATTATTGTGGTAGTAGTTCTCTTCCCTTTTATGTCAATATAAAGAAGTAACAGCTTTTCTGAAGTCAAGGAAATTAAACATTTTGTTTTATCAATGCAAGTAAAAAAAAAGGAATCAAGCCTTGTATTTGTTTTATTCCTGGCTTTGCTTTCAGCAAAATTTTAGATGCAGTTAATACTCTTAAAAAAAAAAAAATTCGTGTTCCAGCATTTCCAACATATGAGACAGCAGCAAAATACAGATTTCTTTGTTTCTTTGTATCTTAGTGTGTATATAAAATAAGTACAGACCTCCAGAAAGATATGAAAAAGCCCTACTCAGGGAGCAAGTGCACAGTGCCAGGCAATTGGTGTTGTCATGTGCTGTTTGCTCTGCCCTATTTTCACAGACAAACAATTTCTGCCACCAAAAAAATGCATGAAAGTTCAGAAATTTCAAGAGTCCCTGTGGTGCTGTGAGGTTTTTTTTCTTCTTCTATTGTTTTTGGTGCTCTTAGTTTCTCCTAACTTGTGCTGGCATAAATCACTTGTTTTCCTGAAGGGGGATCTCAGCCTGTGAGAGAAATTTCTTTGAATTTCAACATGGTCATACTAAAGAAGGTGCTACCTGCTCCCATTTTCAGTTTTTTAAGTGTAACACCCATTCAAGGGGCAAGACCACTTGTTCCTCAGGTACCCAGAGACAGGGTATTTGGGACAGCTAAAAAGAAAAGTTAAACAAAAAACTTCTCACCATATTTCACAGGCTTTGTGCCTTAGATTTCTATGTGTAAATGTAGCTTTGTAGCTTTGATATAAGAATTAATAAATTTCACAAATAAATAGTACAGTAATATAAGGCCAGATATAGAATATAAATTCAATACCTTCCTAATATAAGATTTCTCACTTCTGGAAAATAACACAGGGTTTAGGGTGGGGGGAAAAGGTGGAATTTCAGCCATTGATACTGTTTTTCTCCTCCGAGTCACAGCAGTAAATCTGGTTTCCAGAAAGCTCAATCACATCTGGCACTGAACACGTTCCAAGGCTCATGTGCCAAAGACCAGAGGGCAACCTTTCTTGCACGTGGATCTACTGAGGTCTGTGTACAGAGCATAACTCAGTTTATGGCAAATTTATAGCAGCTTTAAAGTAAGTGCCTCCTTAACAAGTGCTCTAGAGTGCCATTCTCCATTCTGGATGTGCAGTCAGAAATCTGCCTGGGCTCAGGGCTGGGTTGGGTATAGTTACTAACATAGATCCAAGGTTATCCTAAGTGCTGGACAACCACATGATAAATCTGCAATAATTGAAAATCCTTCTCCTCTACAGCTTCACCCCTCAAAGCAGAACCATAAGAAAATGTTGGGAATGAGTTAAGCTCAGTAACCCCTGCTGTAACCGCAGCAATGTCTTTACACCTAAGCAGCCATTCCTGCATTGCTGACAAACTCCTTTTCCATTTTAGCTTTGACTTAAAAGTAAAATATGATTTTTTTTGTTTGTTTTTGTTCTGTTTTTTTAAATTTTGGTTATTGTAGTGAGTTCTGTACTCCTAGTCCTAATACATGTTGGCTTGTGACTGGACCAATTTAATTCCTAAGTGTCCCCCTTTAGTTCTTCTCTTTGCCTAAAGGTGAAGATTTCATAATGGTACATGTCCATGCTGAACTGTGTGTTAACCCAGCTCCTCCTGCCCAGTGTGTTACATAAATAAAGTAAGACTGACTGTCTCCCAAATCCTTTATTAGGTGACAGCACAAACCCTTTGAAAATCCTTTTCTAACCTGTGGTAATAGGTTATGTTTTATGATGAATCCACTCCGGACTTTGCCAGTGGCTTTGAGGGGAAGGGCAAGGTATGAATATAGAAAAGACTGGAGATTTTGTGGGGGCATTACTTAGATGAGCCTTCCATAAAATTCAGTGTCAAAGAGGCTCAGGGGAGGGCCAAGAGCTGCTGTCACTGTGTGCAGGTTGGAGGTGGCAGCACTTCCCTCAGGGATAATACACATCCCACCTCTACTGCCAGGACAGGACAGAGACTGTGCTGGGCATCAGCTGAAGCCAACAGCACTGTGCCAAGTGCCACAGCTGAAGCTTTTTGTCTATATTAAAATAAAATCCGCTCTTCAGGTATGTAGCATTATTCTTCCAAAATCTCTTATTTGCAGGGTGCTAATGGGGAAAGGTCATATTCATTTAGAGAGGAAACTTCCCGGTAGAAGTTCAAAATGTTTGTTAGATCACCATGTTATCGAAACCATGTTTTAATGTTCTAACCAAGACTTGGCTCAACTTCACCTTGCTGAGTGTGATGTTTTTGTTGTTGTTGCCTGGTGACTGGCAACCCCCCAAAAATGTAGTAAATAAATACATAGTCAGGAGTCCAGAATGAGCAAGATTCATAGCTGCTTTTCCTCAGTAGTAAAAATCTTGCTACTAAAGTATGGTGTACTGATAGCTTATTGCATTTTTGCCTTGTTTTTCTTTGGCAAATCTTTTATAGTTAACACCAAAGTACTCATAGCATAATAATGGGGTTCAAGACAGATATAGAGAAATAAAAAAAAAAAAAGTGTATGTTTGTATATTCTTTAAATGAGCTCAAAAATCCCTTTATCATCCTGATATCCCTTATATGATCCTGCTAATGTGCTGGTAACCATGCAGATGGGCCTCAGGACTTAAATTGTTGTATCCCAGAAGAGTTAGATTTTAGAATGACCAAACGCCTACACAGATATGTAAATCCTCTGCCATTACAGTGGGGAGATCCGGCCATATTTATTTCTTTCCCAAAACTTCACCTTTAAGGGGTTTTCTGGAGCCATCAGTGGAAGGGCAATTAGGAGATCAGCAGTCCTCCACGAATTCTGTTGGTTATCATTCTGGAAGTTTTGACAGTGATGTTCACACGTGAGCAAGTGGGGCCATTCCCTGCCTGGGTGCCAAGCTGCACCACTTTAACCACTTTGCAAAATTAGCTGATGATAAACTCTTCATTAATTTGCTGTGAGGTTAACTTTCTCCCATGCCACGGTGGTGGGAATATTTCAGTTCCTTAGAACACACTCCACGCTGCACCTTAAATTAACTTTAAGATTATCCATTTTCTTCCCACTTTTATACAAGCATATAAATGAAAAGATTTTTAAGCAGCTCATTAATGGCCTTTGCTCTTTTGTGTGTGCAGTAATAACCAACTGCTTCAGTGGCACAGAAGGAGGGACTTTGAGGACATTTTTTACAGCGATATATAGAGGGGTGCAAAATTTTTGTAACTAATTTCAGCAGAAAAGCAATATTTTTTCATAAATATTACATTGCACTGATAATATTCTAGAAATAGCATTACATGAGTAATTTTTTTTTTTT
>WEKY01003101.1:0-13243 GCA_013390045.1 Picathartes gymnocephalus | reverse complement strand
AAAAAAAAAAAAAAGTAAATTCTTGCTTTGAATTTAAAAATTGGCAAATTATTACAGTATGTGCTTTTTTTGTCACAGTGAAATCTGTTTGAAGTTTTCTATGAGCTATATGATTAAAAAGAAAAGCATAGTTCACATAAATTTGATAGTAGGAATTGATAATAGGAATCTTAACAGTTTCCAGAGGAATTCTTTTTTTATGCTAAGCTATGGAGGCTGGTGAGCCCACTAAGCCAGGGCCCATTGTGGTCCCTTGGAGGGACAGACCCTAAGGTGAAGACTAGCCCCTTCAGGTGACAGAAAAGGCTTCTCTCAGGATACCTTGTGACACTGTGCAAATGTACCCCAGTCCTGCCTCCCCGGTTGGCCCGTTGGCCTCCCTGCCCCTTTTCGCCTCTACAAGGTCAGGTTCCAGATTGTTCTCCCTTCCTCGGTTCCCTGTTGATCCCTGTCCCTCAGCCAGTCCTTCCCTGTCCTCCCATTGGCCCACCCTGGCCCCTCCTATGTACTTCCCCCAGGCCCTCAGATCATTGGCCCTGATGCTCTCCCCACCCCTCACCTACCCAGTATATAACCCTAAACCCCCCATTGTTTTGGTTCTTCGTCCCTGCCCCTTCCAGTGTGTGGATGGCATTGAGGTCCGCCGCTGTGTAGGCGTCGACCTCCACCACTAATAAACGCCGCTGGGAACCCATACGGAGACCCCTCCTGCCTCCGTAGCCTTATTTCCACAGGCTGTGAGTGTGGTGTGCCTTCTCCGCCCCAACTGAAGTGCCTTCCCCAGTTGGAGATGCTTCAGGAAGGTTGCAGTGCTGAGCAGCCTGTGCCCGCGCCGCAACGCTAAGCTTTCCTCAGACTGATGCTAGAAAAGGCACCAGACTCAATGCTGAACAGCACTGGCTATTTCATGACTGGGTGAGGAACCTGCATAGAAATAGCAAAATGAGACCGTCAGGAGAATAAGTGAAATATGAGTCACTTTTTGAAATCACAGATGTCTCAAACAACTGCGTTACAGACGCTGGGGTAACTGGAAACAGGCATTGGTAAGAGAAAACTGGAGTAACAGACTCATCTGCAGAAACAAAGGAATTGGGCACAAGGGAAGAGAAGTACTGAGTCTACAGAAACTGAAAGGGAGAGCTAGTGAACATGGAAACTGGGAAAAATGTTAAAAGAGGGACAGGCATTTCCGAAGAAAGGAGTTGATGTTCTGCTAGTGCTGGACATGGGATAAACATCTGGGTCAGCGCCTGGAAATGCATAAGAAGAAAGCGTAGAAAAGCAGAAGTTGATAAAGGTGGATAAAAGACACAGTGGCATTTTAATTGGAAAGAATAGAGCAAAAAGGTGTCACTTTAACAGGGAGAGGGTTTTGGCAGGGGATTGGAACTAGATGATCTTCAAAGTCTCTTCCAACTCAAACCATTTTATGACTATGGTTCTATGATGATTAGAGCTTGCTTTCCTTCCAAGAGTAGAAAAAATCTGTTTCTGAATCCTAACTTTGTCAGTCAGAACTATTACAGAAACCATTGGCATAATAGCCTTTTTATATACAGGACTTTGCTGAAGATAACAGAAGATAATTACTTTTATCTGGTTGAAGGAGGGGCAGAATGGCTAAAATGAGCTATTCCACGTTTTGTGTCTGAACATAATCAAGAGATGTTTGGAAAGAGTCTAAGAAACATGAAAACTTACAGAGATTTGGATGCCATTGCAATGGGATGACTTTTTACTTTTTAGGAATCTATGGGTTAAGAAAAATGTAAGCTAGAGATTGCAGCTGGGCTCATTATTGTAACTCAGTTCTGGTAGATTCTGCTGTGATATAAGTGAAAGCAATGAAGTGATTTTTCATTTCATATCCTTCTCATTTTCTGAGAACTCTATAGCCACATATATATATATATATATATTTAAGCCTCCATGGTGCAGCAGCTGCAATTTGAACATAACATGGAATCTGTACTGGAAAATTAGGTTCAAATGGCTTGGCACGGAGATAAGTTTTTCTGGCTACAAAATGTCCCTACAACTCATTGCTGCTTCTGTAAAATGGACTAAATAATACTTCTGTCAGCAGACCACTCTGAGCATAAATTCAATTGAATAATCTTTGTGAAGAGTTCTAGTAATATTTTCCTGATTGGAACAGAAAAGTTCCCGTAGAAATTAATAAATCTGTCTTCTGGTTTTCAATATACTCCATTAAATGACTAGAGACACTACAAAAAGCTAAAATAAACAAAGGATATGATTGAATTCTATTAAATGAGAGTTATTCATCCTGTGCATGCAAAGAAATAAGAATCTTAAAACACAATTATGTGATCAAGAGGCTAAAGAGTGTACAGTGACAAACATGAGAGGTACCTGATCATGTAATGTTTTATGTAAGTCTGACACTGCCTAATTTCTAAACACAAATCTCTGGAATCCCCAAAATCTTACAGTGCAGTTTATCTGTCTTCCTGTGTTTTATTTGATATGTTGTATAGTTTAGGCCATAAGATCTATGCAGGAAAGGCAAAAATTTTAAGAAAAATCCTTTTGTTTCTGGGAATAATAAAGAGTGCCTTACATAACATAAACCCTTGAATACTTCAAATGTATACAATGCTGAAAAGTCAGATGTATTTCCATTCAAATGCTACATAAATGCTGAAACGGAGGACCAGCTTTTTAGTGATTGCTTTTGTATCCACATTCAGTTCAGCAAGAAGCAATCAAACAAGTTGCTTTTTATCTTTTTGTTGTATGAAGTGTGAGGAGAGGTCAGGGGAAAATTATTTAGGTTCATTTTAAAGAATTGCCTTCTTTCCTCTCATCATTGTGGTTATAAATTGAATTTGTATTCCTGTTTATGCACAGCTTTCTTGGAAGGTCAGGGCAGGCACTTTATATTAACTAGAGCTGTGCAAAAGATTGATTTTTTGGTTTGATGACCCAACAGTGAATAAACATATGTAATGGAAATAAAACATTTGATGGTATTGTTCTTTTTTAACAATTTAAATTAAATTGGAGAACTTATACAAGAAGAATACAGTTTCAAAATGAAGCATTTTCCTCCACTGTAATATTATAACCCTTTAAGAAAGGATGGGTTTTATTTTGTTCTGGCACTGGAATTTATTTGCTGTGTAATCCTTTATAGTTTTGATGGAAGTTTATGTTTCTGTCCTGATGAAAATCTAAATTTCTTGTAGCAGTTCCTTCTTTACAGTAACTTTACCTATGATGGAGAACACTTTACCTTTATAGTTGAGAATCAGACATAATTTAGTACAACCTTATTTAGATATGGTTTGATCCAAAACTCATGTAGTAAATTTTTTCTGTCTCTTTCAACACACAGTATATCAGTAGCCAGTTTAACATAAGTTCTTTTAAATACAGCAAGTTCCAGGCTCAACCTTCTTTTAAAAATATGTCATGAGAAAGATGCACTACTTTCAAAAAGTGAAATATGAGTAACTTTTTGAAACCACATATGTCTCAAACAGCTGCCTTAATGCATATCCAATTGTTGCATAATTCTTTTGCTCTTATCAGAGACCAATTATGCAAAATTGCAGGAAAAAGGAAGATTTATTTTTGGAATTTAGAGAATGAGTCACATGAAAAATTTGTTATGAACTTAACTGAGGAGCAGTTCCAAATTCTGTAGATTGCAGTAGATAAAATAGTTCCCTTAAAAGGACTTACGTATAAAAGTTGAAAATATAAAAAATATAGCTTTTTGAATTCTAGATTTTTCAGTTGTATTGTCTTTAAAATTCCTTTTGGCTTAGGAAGCATATTTTTTAACTGACTGAAGAATGTCATCATGTTACTTTCCTTGCTGGTTTATATTTCAGAAGGCAATAAAATTCTGCCCAAAATTTCAGCAAATAATTCATATTTTACCAATGTTGATACGGAGCTTCATTTATATAATAGTGGGCAGAAATCAAAGCATAATTTTGCAAATTAATTTATCACCAAACTCTTGTAGATATCAATTGGTTATAATATGGGGAATTATTTATTTCTTAATATACCATTGATAAGACAGTATAAATAATCAGTTTTAAGAGAATATAAATAATCAGTGTTATAGGCAGCAGTACACTTTTAAACCATCATCAAACAACGTGATTCTGTTGGCACTAAAATACTTTGAATGTCAATATTTCTAGAGGATAAGACTGATTTCAAACTAAAAATCTGCGTTGAACAGAATTGTTATGAAAACCAAAGAATATTTGAAATGTCTGTTGAAATTTAGTAAATTATAAAGGTGTTCATGAAGGTTATTTAGAGCTGAATTGTAGAAATAAAAAGAGGCTTAAGAGAATGGAGGAAAAAAGGCTGATTGTGAGTACGTTGTCCATATATCTGAATATATTTTGGCTCCCTGTGTAGTTGAAATGATTGGTTTGAGATTTATTGCGTTGTTATACTATTTTGAAATTTCTGTGAGAACCAAAAATCCTCATACCAGTTTTACATGGCAAGAGTTTTAGCAAGGGAGGGCTGCAGAGGTGACCCCTGTGAGAGGACACCAAGGGCTGCCCTGTGCTGGACAGAGCCTGTTCCTTCCAGCTCCAAAGCAAGCCCACAGCAGGGCACTGCCGAGGCTCTCAGCAACTGGATGCACCTCTCTGGCAGCAAATTTTAGAAAGGCAACTGTGACAGAGAGAGAGAAAAATGATAGAGAAATGACTGTGCAGACATCCGGGTCAGCTAAGAAGGCGGGAGAGGATGTGCTCAGTTGCAGCTCTTGTGACCCACCACAACAGTGCTCCATGTGTCGGGGTGGAGAATCCCCTGCAGCCTGTGAAGATTCTGGAGAAGCAGGTTGTTGTGGTGCAGCCCATGGATGACACCAGTGGAGGAATTATGCACTCTGCAGCCTCTGGGGGACCACCCTATGGAGTAGGGGGATGTGTCCTGAAGGAAACTGCAGCCCATGGGGAACCCACACTGGAGCAGGCTCCTGGCGGGACCTGTGGCCAGTAGGTGACCCATGCTGGAGCAAGTGTATCCCTGGTGATCTGTAATCTGTGGAGAGCACCCACAATGGAGCAGTTCTTGAAGAAACACAACCCATGGAAAGGACTGCCAATAAGAGCAGTGTGTGAAGGACTGTATCCCATGGGAGAGACTGCATGCTTGATCAAGGGAAAATTGTGACGAAGAAGAGCAGTAGAGCAGGAGTTTTGTGAACTGACCACAAGCCATGGCTCCTCACCCTCTCTGTGCTGCCTTGAAAGGGAGACTGGGGAAGAATCAGGGATGAAGCTGAAGTTTGGAAGAAGGGATAGGCTGGGAAAGATGTTTTCAGTTTTGCCCTTGTTCCTCATTATCCTACTCTATTTTAAATTTACAATACATTAAATTAATTTTCCCCAAATCAAATCTGTTTTGCCTCTGATCATAACTGGCAAGCAAACCCACAAGCTTTTTCAACCTGTCCTGGAGGGGATGGAGGGTAATGAGAGAGCAGCTGGATGGACATCTGGCAGCCAGCCAAGGTCAACACACCACAATAGTTTAAAACCATAAATCTTCCTTTAAGTCACATTTTACAGTAACATAAACTGAATTATTTAAAGAAAAAAAAAAGGAGCAAAAAGCAAAAATGGGAAAGATGACTGTACACAAACATTTGTAGAACTTATATCTTTTTAAAAATGTAGAACTCCTTTCATTGTAATTGTACAGACATCAGCAGATAGATAAGTAAGGTTGACACATCTTCCCATATGGATAAGAAGTAAGTTCAGCAGACCTATGTGCCCTTTCCAATACCTCAGTTTTGTCCTTTATTTGCACTTAGGAAATGTTGAGATGGGGGTGTAAATCTTTCTCAGAAGTGGCTGCAGAATTTACTTCTGAGGGGAAATAGCAATGTGAGGGGCAGTAGCCCAGATCTGGAGTCTATGATCTTGATGTCATCAGTATTGTATCATATACGAGAGATTTTTGTTCAGCGTGAGTTACAGGGTTCCTCTGCAGAATTGTGGAAATCCTTTGCTGAAAAGAAATCTGATTACTTTTCTTATGAGTGACTGCCAGCCACCTCAGAGGATGTGGAGCTCATGACCAACAGAAAAATCACTTGATTCAACAAAAAGGATATGATTGTGCACAAACCTAATCACACACCTTATTATAAAGGATCCCTGGAATCCCTAATCAGCAGCTCTCCACATATGTAGCAAACTTTCCATTTCTCCTGGATATTTGGTTCAAGGCCAAACAACTTCAACATGGATCCTTGCACATGAACAGTTGTTTTGGAACTCTGTTGGAGACACTAAGACAGCAGGAACCTGAACAGCAAGCAGAGTGGTGTTCGACTTTGAATTGATTCTCTGGCTTTTAAAATTGCATCTTTAGAGAAAGCTTCCATATACTATTGCTACATTAAATCCTGAGCTTAATGATTACTCAACTCCTGCCACTGCACACTGTTTTCAACATGAATGCATGTAAAACCCAGCAGGCTGTATCACTGAAGATCAGCAAAGTTATGCTAAATCTTTTAAGGCGGCAGGTACTTTATCTATGAAAACATACATAAAATTAATACTAAAATGACAAAAGTCATTACTAAACATGTGAGCTTCAGATTGTTACTGAGAATTGATGATTTTCTATTACTGAGCATTTAAAAGTTAATCTCACAAGATTTACTACTACACTGGAGCAGGGTATTAGAATGAAAATACTGCTGCTAATGAATCAGACAATGGCAAATCTGTCTAGATCAAAGCTTTCTTTCAATAACATAATCTCAAGTTCTTGGTCTCCTCGGAAGTGAAGTTAATAAAAAAAATCTGGATAAGGAATGTACCAGTAATTTTTGTGGTTTTGCTTAGAAAAATATCATTTGTGAAAAGGTCAAATAAATCACATAATCTCTGTTTCATGGAGACAAATAATTGTGATGACTAAGAATTAAATAGATTTTCTCACATATATGTATTCCACTCCACTGTGGTTCAGAACCCTTTTTCTAAGTGGACTGATTCCACTCTGTTATGTAGCACTACAAAGGTTGTGTAGGCTTGTGCAACAGTGGTCAATATAGTACAAAAAATCCACTACAGCATTAGTACAATTTTTGGTATATGTTTTTAAGTTAGGCTACTTTTGTATAACTTCCATGAGTATTTCAGAAAGCCAAGGACATTTCTGACTTTCCTTGCTCATTATAGTAAGTTTAAAACAAAACTTTACATTTGATTGACACAGAAACTTGTTTTCCAGCACTATTTGTTTTAGAATATATATGTAACATGTTCAATCCTGACAAGAAAAGACCCACAATCCTTCAACTATTCTTCAGATCAAATATAAGTTAAACCTGAAAAATTGCTTAGGATTTTGAGAAGGAATTCTTAAGAGTTTCCAATATTTCTTAGGTTACTTAAGTAAGCTAATTAAACTCAATTATCTGGGGTATAATATGTGCCAATTTAAACACTGACATGAATGCTGTGCCTCAGTGTGGAAAGGATGTGAATCCCGTAATATGTAGAGGCCATAAAACCTGATGGTTTTGGAAAATGATCAGCCTTTAAAGGAGAGAAGAAAATTTGAAGTTTTCCTTTAATAAGGAAGTTGTGTAGAAAGTCCTGGTCAGAGAAAATGCTAAGAAATGCTAAAATAACAACTTTCCCATGTTATCTCAACATTGAGATGACTGTAAGAAAGAGATATGACACTAGATTTCAATTCTGCTTTCTTTGTATCTTGATTATGAGATCCACTGAAAAGACAGAGTCCTCAAAGAGATCTAAAAGCAGATGGTCATCACTCTTCAGTCATCAAGCTGGCTAGTTACCCAAACTGCAGGCATAACTGTATGTTAAAACTGATGCTGATGTTTTAGGGGCAATTACTGGCTTAAGTACCAGCCTGAAGACTTGGATGATATATGGGTCAATGTAATTATCAGCGAACGTAAACAAACAAGGCATCAAAGAACCCTTTTACTTTCCATTTATTTGACATTATGCATCAAAATGTTGAAAGAATAAGAATTATAGAATAAACTGTATATTTTATACAAAGAGACAGTTTTCTATATTTTAATGGTGGGGCATGAAATTGCTTTGACTGAAATTAAGCAGCTGTAAAAGAGCAATATCTAGTTTCTCTACCCACCTATCTGTATGCTTTTTAATTTTTTCATGTAAATCAAATGATTAAAATGGCTATTTTTTTTTGTTGTTGTTGTTTAATATATACATTTAAGCAGCTTTACTCTTTATGTTTTGGAAGCCTGGGATTTTGCATGAGAGTGTAGTCTTACTCTAGACCATGGTTAGGTTGTAATTTCCACTTGGTGGAAGTACAGGGCACTCGTAAATAGCATGCTCAGTAGGTAGTGGCAGGTAGCTGCGTCATCACAGTAGAAGACTACCAGAAGTCCTCTTGTAGGAAGTAACCAGAGCTCCAGAGGGAGGGAAGTATTTTCCATAGCAGAAAGAGATAGAGCCTTCAGATTTCTGGAAGTTTTATTTCACCTTTTCTTTAAACACCATTCATTTATCCATTTCTTCTGAATGCTTTGTAAGTACCTTAAACAGAAAAAAGGAATTCTTGATCCTCCCCTTTTAGTCACTTCGTCTATATTAGGTCACTGTGACTATTGACAGCCACATGGACATGATCGTCCATGTCACTGAGGTCTTTGTGTTTTCTGTTACTTTTCAATTTTCTGACTCTGTTGGAGACATTTGACAGTCTAGCTGTCTCCCAGTTTATTAATTCTTTCTACTTTGCTGCATTCTAGGTGTGCAAAAGCCAGTAACCTTCTCAGCAATGCTTTGTCAGTTCTGGCTTGGAAAACACAACTTCAGTGTATGTACAGTGGTTAAAGTCTCTTCCAGACATAGCTGATCTTCTTCCTTATTTCTTATCGTGTCTCAAGTCATCATCCGAAGTCACTGACTTCTCTGTACTAATAACGAGATCAGATTCATCCACATTTTTCCTATGGTGCTTAGCCCTCAAGTAAGTCACTGCAAAAAAAAAAAAAACAAAAACCCAAACATTGCATTTTCTCTCCTTCCATGGGCTTGGGTTGAGAGACTTATTATAAATCATTCTTCCTAGTTTCACTTGTCTATGTGGGGTTAAGTATCCCAGAGGAAGGAATGTCTAACATGGTGGTACTTGACTCTGAGCAGGATCCCTGTACAATAGCACAAGCTAAAAAAGAGAATATAGAACTATTCTCTTTTCGTCTCTTCACACACAATCTTGTCCAGGGAAGGATGAATCTCATACATGTTTGCTTTTGGTTCATCTCTCATTTCCTTGTTGATTCAATAAAGAACTAAACATCATAGAAGAAATGAAGAAAAACCCGAACACTTCAGACACTGCATTTTGGATGAGACTGTGGCAAATATGTGTTTAAAAAGAAGGAGTTGCTTAAGGACACTGTGATTTGAATGTATGTTTGTGGGCTTTTTTAAATTATAATTTTTTAAAAATTATTATTTTATTTTTCTCCATGTTTTACCAAAGGGCAGTAGTCTTTCTTCACAGTGATGAATGCATAGTTTTAACCATATACTACTCCCTGAATATTTTATTTGAAATATTAAACCCTTTGGGGGATTTATAGCCATCTTTACATATGTCTTCAGAAGCATTTATAAATATGAAAAATGAAGATAAAACATAATTTAAATTGAGTCCCTATACAAATTATAAATGTTTGCTCTTGCTGTAATATACAGCAAAATATTATCAGACATATGGTATTGTTATGTGAACCATATGCCTTCATCACTTGCAGAGCATATGGTAAGAGATTAAAATAAGCAGCATTATAAAAATATGATGGGCTTTAAAAATATATCATTTGTACCAAAAAAACCTTTCTTTTTTTTCTTTTTTCTTTTTGTGAAACAGATATTTGCAGAAAAATGTCTGACAAAACTTCCACCTGCCAGCTATTGCAGCTGTGTAATACTAAGAGTACCTCTTGTCTTTTTGTCTGCTTCCATCTCCACTGGGAATGGTTGAAATTATTTCATGTCATAACCAAAATGTAAGGAAATATGTTTTGCTGAAAAAACCCCGACGTTGTAAAAGATAGTGGATAGGGAGCATGCATACTGTTATATGTGACTAAAACAGGATGGAAAACATTTTACTGTGAGTCATGGACTCCTGTTTTGGAACATGATTGTGGAAAAATAAGATGGGCAAAACTGTAGAGCAATCTACTGTTGCTTCACCTTTAAGCTCCTCTTGAAAAGATTTGTTCCTTTAGAAGTGGGAAGATTATAAAGAAGCTCAAAAGGGACAGGTCCTATTCTTCCCGTCTTCTCTGCCAACAGTTTACTGCTGGGATGAAAAGCCTCATTCTGTACTGACTCATATAATTGTTCCTATCACAATGGTGCCTTATTATAGCTTTACTGAGTCTTATATTTCCACTCACATGTATTGATATCAATTCTCTTTTGTCGTGTTTACATTAGTTCAGCTAAGATTTTAGCATTTAAAATCCATCACTTTTCTTCACAGAATAGGTAACTTATAATGTGCAAATCAGGCAAAAAATTAAAATTCTTGTATTGTTTATTAAACTATATCTTGTATAGTTTAATAAACTACCTAAAATTTTTGACATTTCTGAAAAAGAATAATCAACCTCAGCGCAAAAATGCACCACTTGTTTCTGCTATGATCCTTTTCATTATACAGTTTTCAGGGTTTTCATTCTCTCTCAGTCTATCCTTCTTTCTGTCTTTATTTGCCTTTTTCTTTTAGATTGTGTGGTATTGCTACTGTAAAAAATATTGATAGATGAGGCTTGCCATTAAGGGGAAGCAATTTGTAACAGAATGGGAAGTTATAACAGTGCTTTGAATTATTAGAAGGCAGTGATTCTTTTGAAAAAGAAATGTGTGCAATTTCATGAAAAAGTGCACAATTATTTGAGTTTTGTCTCTTGCTTTATCTTTCTGCATGTCAGTACTTAGAAATAAGGTTGTACAACTAAAAGACGCTTCTGTTTGTTGGTCAAATAAAAAAATGAAAGAGAATGTTCTGAAATTTTTTACATTTTTATTCTTCTACTAAAACTACTTACAACTATTTTTTTGCTTTATCTAAACTGATTGATTTCTAAATGTAGTACTGCTTTTAAATTAAGGTATCTTTTTCTTCAGAATTGTTTCTTTCCTAAATTCACAGCTCAGCAAATCAGCAGGAACTCAAAACCACTTCTGTGGTTAAATACAAATTTGTATTTATTACCTATGGTCTAAAAAAAAGAGAAATTAATCTAAACATTGCATTTACCTATGTGTAAGAAATCATGTTGTATATTATCCTTTCACTCCTGCCTTTCCTTCATTTGAGCCTTATTCTTTGATTCAAATCTTCAGTCAATTTTATTCCAGATTCTTCTTCTCCAAAACTCTTTACCTTTCTATTTTTTCTCAATTTTCTTTATTTCAGAAATTATTTTTCAGTAAATTTCCCTGTATGTTCTTCTTATAGCGTCGCTTTTATAGATGAGTTCCATTGTAAAGTCTTTAAAAATGGAGTATTTTAAGGGCCTTTAATAGGCCTCGATAAAGGTCCTGATCATATATTTTGGGGGGAAATGTGCATGGAGTGAATATTTAGATTTCATTAAAAAGGCATATTGGTTGCTTTCTCCATTCCCCGATGCTACAGAATAGATGTAAAGGCATAGGCTTTTCTGTGGAAAAGAGGGAAGAAATCTATGAGAATTAAAAAACTTGTTCTGATCAAAATCTTACCAGATCTTAGCAAACGGCTCAAAGTTTGTGGGTTGATTTTTATATATTTATTCCTGATCTGTATAAGTGGAAATGTAAAGTTGTCAGAAATCCAATAAAAAATACAGAGTAAATTTCTTAATCCCCATTTCTAGACATCTGGTATTAGTATATGTTTATAGAAAATGATTTGACATTTTGGCATTTTTCCATTAACGCTAATAGTATTAGGAGTAACAAAACTGTCAGTTCAAAATTCTGCGTACAAGACAGAAGTGAGAATACGCTCATTTCATATGCATATGTTAAACTGCAATGTCTATTTACTGTTTGGTCCAGTGACAACCACAGCATTAAAACTGCACTTGCAATTGCAAGCACAACATGGTCAGGATAAATATTGATGAATTAGAATGAATTGTAGGGGGGAGACAGCTTGGATGTCATCCAGCAAGGATATACATGTAAGGATGACTTTGTGGAAAGGGCACCTGAGGAAAAGGATTTGCAATTTGCTTTTCAGTACAAATTAGGGAAAAGGAACATCACTTCTTCCTTGGTTGTATGGGTAAATGAGTGCCTACCACTTCTTCTGCCAAGAGGGTGATAGAAAAAATGCAACCCTAAAATCTTCAGCAATTCAGCAAGGTGAGACGCAGGTTTTCTCTTTCATTGCAGCTTTCCAGGAAAACAGATTACGTTAAATTTTCAGGTGAACTGCATTGCCCTATGCTGTGGCATGGCATTTTGAATCGGATCAATCACACCAGACTGTGCTTCCCATCAGGGGGCATGTGTCATCTTTCTAGTCACCTCACATTAGAAAATGACATATCATGTTGGAAATTTGAATCAAAAGGAGAACCATTTTTAGTCATTACATTTCTGGAAAGTGAGCTGACAAATAAAACTAATTTTTCTATTTGTGGTCTGACATCAGCATAGTAACCTAAACCCTAAAAATCGCCAGAATTACTTGCCTGTCAGGGGACTGTATTTATCAAATGAGAGTTGATTTTTTTTTTTTTTAATGTCACGTTGCTTATATATTCAGGGATTTAATGAAAATATTTAAACCAGAAAACTATTTTCTCTGTAACTATCACCACCTTTTTATATGCTGCCACATCAGAAAATACTGTTGCAAACCTTATTGCATCAGAAGCCTAAATAACACCTTCAATACTTTTAAACACCTTGTCTTTGCAAGAAGAGGAACATTGTCTTCAAGTAGCACCTACTCTCCCCTTCCTGAATTTCTAATCCCAGTAGTACAGAACCAAACTGGAACTGGATAAACTACAGACAAGTTCCACTGGGGATCTTTGGCCAGAAAGTAAAGAATTAAGTTTAAATATTTGAGTTTGTAAAGGAAATAGAAGTCTCCAATTGCCATCTATTTTTAAAACTTGCCATTTTCTATTTCATATTGTTGATGCGTCTTTCCTACTCAGAAAGAAAACATGTTT
>WEKY01003095.1:0-25444 GCA_013390045.1 Picathartes gymnocephalus | reverse complement strand
CAGTTTATATAATTTAAATTGTAATATGATTGTAAATATTCATAGTACAGGAAAAAATTCAAAATTAATTCAAATATTGGATTATGAAAACAAAAATAGTTCTTCATATATAAGACTTTAATATCACATTTATTTAATTTCAGACTCAATTATCACTGAAACAAAAATTATTACGATTTTTTTCTTGTCCATTAAAAATACATTTTAAACAGAACCCACCTGCTCTTTGTCTCACCCCCACACAACTTTGGAAAATGCTGGAGATCAGAGCTACAAAACTGGATGTTATTAAGCATACATCTAACATATCTATAGGTAGCTGCATTAAAAGTAGAAGGTGTGGTTAAATTAGTGAAGCTAAGTGGACGTGGCATATAAAACTTTGTTACAATACTTGAATATATTCTATATATCCTATGTAGGAGAGTCTAAGTGACAGGCAAAGATGGTTTAAACAAAATAGCCTGAGATAAAGGATCTTCAATTTAGTCATTATTTTTCATTTTTGTATCCCTGTGGGCTTTTTTTTTCCCCACCTCCAGACTGGTGAAGGTTCGTACATACAGACATCGTAAGTGGAACAGTTAATTCATCTACGTGCAATTATTTCTTACAGTCAGTGGAACTGCTGCCATGAGTCAGAGTTTGCAAGTTTGTTCTCATCTTTCTGGAAAGGAGTGCCAACAGTTTCACAAGAAAGTCCAATTTCCCAAATCACAAATCTCAGCCCAATTTTGCTGACAAGTTTGTGCTTTTTAAAGTATTTGAAAGCTGAAGGTTTGAGTTTCATCAGATAAAGAAACCCAACCCTCTAGGGTTTGACTTTTACCTGTTTTAAGTAGATGAAACAGTAACTTTCAAATTCTTTGCACTATACGACTTCTTCCTGAGCCTGTAGCTTTGTCGCCTGTGCCAGACTGACCCAAGACATTAACAATGCTCTGTCTGCTCTCCCAGTTGTGAGCTACATGAATTTTAGCTTTGCCAGTGTCCTGTTCCCAAGCATGGAGCAAATCCAGTTGGCCCTGAGCATCTCATTGTGGGAACAAAGTTTTGCTCATTTTGTCACTGATGTTTCAGGACTGTTTTTACATGCATGCACATGCACACACACCAGTTGTTGTTTCCTCACTTTCTCTAACAAAAGGGGAGCTGTTGTCACATTTTTTTTCTTCTCTCTTGGTTGTATTTGTTCGGGCAAAGATCATCATGCTCTGATTTAGTGTTTTCAAATAAGTGTGCCCTCTGGTGCAGTGCTCTATTGAGAGACAACATAGCCCAGGCAGGAGAGTTCAGCATGGCCACTAATAAAACACAAGTGCTGCTTTGTCAGGCCACGAGTGATTACTTGAACAAGTGCCAACCAAGAAACCAAACATTAGAGCACGGCTCTTCAGACCCTCAAGACAAAGGGCCAATTGACTTTCCTCATTAGTTTTTGTGCCAAACATGTAAACACAGTTTCCTCTCTATCTTTGATGCTCAAAACATGCCAGCTTGTTAACATCTTGGGTGGTATGGTGGTTTATGAGCTTGTAAAGACTATTATGTACTGGTGGGTTTTGTCCGAATTGAATAGATTGGCTGATCCTAAGGACGCCCGAAACTGGCATCTTTTTGACAATTTAGAAATTCTGTCTTTGCACTAATAGACTGAAGAAACTGTCCAAAAGAAATTTTAAATACACAGGATTTTTCACTGGGGCACATGCACATTAAAGCTTTGTTAAAATTCGGATTGATCTCTGGCTCAATAAAAACTAAAAACAAAACCCTGCCGAATTGATAAGAGAAGCTTGGGTTACATAAATTGCCTGATTAAACCTCATACATAACCATAATGCAGAAATCTCACTGAGATTTTTTTGCTTGGTATTCTTTATTTTACACTGTTTTCATTTTGGGGACCTCTGACATTTTAACTTCCTGTGCATTTACTCCAGTCTGTTTTGTTTCTAAATGCTGTGACTATACAAGATAATGGAAATTGGAACAATTTGAAACAACCTGAAGTGTTTGTGAAAGGTGTTGAATTTTATTCAGTGCACCAGTAATGTTTTCTGACTTGGAAATCCCTTTCATGTATGGTGTGACTGCTGGCATGAAATTTTACCAAAGTAAAACGTTGAGGGTTTCTTAACGTGGCCACTTTGTGCATGACTTTGAATGGTGGGAAGCTTAATAAACTGGCTTCCCTTTTCAGGTCTGCAAATATCTATACATTTTAGTTGAAAACTGGAGCTTACTTCTTTCCACGGTGCAAAAATATGATGAGGTTTTTAAAAATGAGGCTGATTATTAAGAGAAAAACAACTGAAACCCTCTGTTTAACTTGCATTTCCAACTAAAACTGAAGTTAATTAATTTATAAGCCTCTGTTTATATTGAAATACAGAATCATATAACCTCCCATCCATGGGTCTAATGAGAATTACATTATTGTCGATGAAGAAATGGTGAGAAATAGGAAGGAGTAAATTATTTTGAATTTCCTTTTAAAGAACTAAAAGATAAGAAAGGAAAAGAAGAATAATAAAGGGGTTCCAGGATTTTCTTGAACTCTCCCTCTCTCTCATACACACAGACACACACAGACACACAGATACATACACCTTTTAAATAAAGGATCAAGCATGTATGGAGTTATCTGCAAGCAGAGCAGTGAGCCCAGTGGGAGAAACTAAATGAAAGAAAGAGTTACATTTTTGGTGGAACCTTGATGGCCAGATCCTTACATTGAGATTCTCAATGCCCGTAAAAAATGAATATTAACCTGAATAGGAGAACAAATGTATTGAATCTAATGACATCTAATATGATGTCTAATAATGAAACTCCAAGCCTCTCTTCCTAATCTGTCCCACAGACAAGAGCCTCTATTGTCCAGGTAGCTGAGTAGGCACATAGGCGGCTCACCTCTTCCCCCTTTCCACGGCAAGGTTGGTTGTGTGAGGTTTGGAGGTGCTGTCTGCAGCTTAAGATTTCTGCCTGAGTTCTGTGTGATTTAGGTCTTGGTCTGCAAGCTCTGTCTGTTTGAGGTTTCCCTTGTATCATCTCGAATTAACCCTAACCCAAGAGTAACAGCAGAGGGTTGTTAATCATTCTCAAGTGGATGGACAAGCAAATGGTTTCCACCCAGAACAAGCTGGTTTTCCAAGGCAGGTCTGTGCAGGAATGATAAGGAAACAATCTCTCAGCTACAGATGTGAGCCACCTGAAGGGGCTGATGGTGGGAATCCTGCAATAGATTAAGTTTCAGATGCTTTCAAAGAGTGGTACCTATACTATTCACCTTGAGGGAAAATGAAACAGAGAGCTATGTGCCTTCCTGGGGAAAAAAAAACCAAAACAAAACACCTCTGGTACACCACCAGGGAAGGATAAGCAAAGCTGAGGGGAATTTGGTCTGCAGAAGGTATTAAAAATACTGTGCAGAATTGTGGTTTCATGCCCGGGGACACTGTCAGGTGCATGCACCGGTTCAGGATGGAGTCCCAGAGGGCCTTCACAATGACCTGGGGAAGGGGCAGGGTTAAATCATAAAGAGATCAACAGGGTCAGTGCTCGGTCCAGAACAGACTGTGAAACAGGAATTTCATTTCCCAAGACAGTTTTATTGAATTGCCTCCTCACACAAAATTGTACTGAGAGACTCAAAGCCAGAACAGTGTCTGGACCCTTCTGAGGCTCTTAAGGCTTAAATTGCTCTGGGAACAGCTGCAAGTGGGTCCAAACACTGCAGACTTGTGAGTGTCCAGAATGGAAGATCTCAGAAATTTCTGTGACAGCTGGCAACTAACTCTCAAAAGAGTCCCCTGAAATTTCCTCAGTGTTTGGAAACTATAGCTGCCTTTGGAATTTAATGAGTTTTCCCTGCCAGTGGAGCTTCTTCCAGGCTTCTCAATACTACAGGTTCTCAGTGGAAGGGGCAGTGACAGATTTGGGTCACAAATTAGTAGAGTAGGCACCTACTGGTGAAATAGAACAGTCAGTAATATTAAAGGTACTTGTGGTGATAGTTCAGAGAAATATGGGTGGGGGGTCTCTTGTCCTCTCCTTCCTCACACTCCATCTCCCTTGCTCATTGCCTTAGGTTACAGGAGTCTCAGTTCCTCCCTGTGTTCCTCCCTGTCCTTCTTCACAGATCTCTACCTCCTCCTTCAAGCTGCTGACTTCCTTCCTCTTGATCTTCCCCCAAGAAGTTCCTCTCCCATATCAGGGCATGTGCTGAGAAAATTCAGTCATTCAAGCTCTGCTACATGCTGGCTGTGAGGTTGCCATGGTTTACTCAGGAATGGGTCTTCTGGATATTCCAGATTTTTGAGATAATGTGGGACTGCTCTCAGAGTAAGTAAAGCTACTGTCTGAGGCACATGATAACAGATTTTGCTCAGGACTGAACTTGTATATATGACAGTGTGTGTCAGTTACAGATACTGCAGGACAGTCTGTGTTGTTCTTTATGTTGTTTTTTCTTCCTCCTGAATTTGGTTGAAAATTCATTGTTACAAACAACATTTTCTGTGACATGTTGGATTTGACCTAAAACTGAATTTGGCTTAGTACCCCCTGTGTCTAATGTTTGTTTTAGAACCCTTCTTAGCCTTTTCACTGAATTTCCTGTATAGAAATAATAATTTCAGAATGTGTTTCCAGTAGCCATACATTTTTGATTGCCTGATGTTCAGGGTAAGTACATTAATACAGTTCAAAATGCTGTTTGCAGTTTTTCGGACATGTCAACACTCTGGAATTTCAGCAATCGAATTTGACCTACTGAACCCTGCACGCAAATCCCTTGAATCGATCACACCACACAAAGCAAAGTCTGCTGTAGTTTTGTTGCTAGAGTGAAAATTGAAGACTAGGTTATTGGTGCTCTTTTGCTACCAAGTTCACCATGGCAAAATCATGAGCTCATGATAGACTAGATAATGAAACTCTCAGCATTTCGATGTATAAGCTAAGACCAGTACCTTGACCTTTCAGGGCTAGCAAAATGGATACAGGAATTGTGGAAAAGATGTCTGTTCTTATCCTGAGTCAGGCAGTATATAGATAGATAGGGCCACTGTGTGCAAGAAACACCATTCTAGATGTTTTACAATGGTTTCCTACTGAATTTCAGCATTATAGTGAAATGGTGAATTTCAGTCAAAATTAATTTCAGTCATCACTGTGACAGAATGATCACAGGGGTAGGGAAGAGAGTCCCTGTGAGAAATCACTTTCTGTTAGTTTTGTCACCAGCTAACTGCAAAACAAAATGATCCTCAGTAGATCAGAAAGATGAAAATTTAAATTTAAAAAAAAAGAAGTATAAAAGTATATGTATCTGCCTTGCTTCCAGATTTAGACTCTGAGTGTTACTCATCTGATCATCTGCTGCAGAGTTTGTTAGAGATTTGTAGGTTCTCAGAGACAGGGAGATTGCTGAAGCTCTAGCAAAAACAACAGGTCAAAGTACACATTAAATCACATTGGAAGGATGTGAAAATTACTTCTTAGATCCTTCAAGTTTTTCTCCTTTGTGTATATAGCAGAGTAGCGCAAAATGCCATTTATGAGGTCTACTGGTGAGAAGAACGTATATGACGGTAGGTGTCAGATTCTTTTCTTGGTAGGGTTCGTCCTCTCTTCTTCAAATCCACAGTGATTATGTAGTGAATTATTAATGGCAAGGTAAATGCAGTTATTCTGGTGGAAAAGAAAAAAGATATGTATTGTTATTATGACTGAGAAATTGTTACATGGCAAAAGGATAGGCTGTCATTTACAAACCATTTTTCTATTTAAGGTTCTCATTCTCTTGTTCCTCTCTAAGTAGTTTCACGCAAAATTGAGAGTCTGGGAGAAGAATGAAGTTTCTTATTTAAAGGTCACTCGATGCAGTGGAGGGACTCCCGTTGGGCCTATCCTTGCAATGTTGCCTCAGAGTAGGATCATGCCTGATCCCTTTGGGTCGGGGGAATCATAATAAAGACTATCCAAAGACTTTTGGTAAAGGGGAAACTGTCACCCTTTTTATTTTTTTAAATGAAATAAAAAGATGATGATTTTATGGAAGCAATCAGTTTCAGTAAGCCTAGTCAGAGAAGTGAAGAGAGTCTAAAGAGAAATATGAGACAAAAAAACAGGCTATGACTACTGGTTTTTAAATAATACAGGATACAAAGATTTCTTTTTTTCTTCACATGCCTCCCCAAATTGTAGGGATGTTACAGATTCCATGATACTGATTGAGCATTTTATTGATTTGAGAATATTTCCTCTCTGGTGCAATTCAAATTCTCTAGTTTTTCTTCATCACTTAAATAAAAGTGCAGAAATTAGTATTTTCCTGTTTCTGAATGCTTTGTCACCTGTAGTTTACGTAGCTCATATACTTCTGTCCAGTCTCCGCCACTGACAGCCTTTGTCTGCCCTCAAACCAGAACAAGCAGAACTATGGTGTGATCTCTTTGTTCATAAGATTACTATTTATACTGTATTGCCATACTTACTTCTAGAACAGCACCTGGCAAAATGGGATCCCAATCTGTTTTCAGGCTGTAAGAATACTCACTACAATGTGGCAACAACACATTAGGTTACTAGATGCCTGTGCACATACAGAAAGAAGTTCTGTGGGATTCAGAGTAATATGGTAGTCTTCTAGAAAAAATCTTATTTTTTGCTGAAGCCAAGCTTTTTAAGGAGTTAGTCTTTGTTCTTTCCAGTGCACAGTTTTATTCTTCTCATAGAAAATAATCTTTCTGCTTTATTAAACCCATAAAAACTTGAAGGTTACAAAACCTGCTGGAGAATGTTTGCACTCAACACCTTTTTCTAAGTAGCAATGAGGGTGGCTGCATAGTTAAGGTTTCTGATCTGATCATTTATTTAAGCTATTACATGATTGAATTTTGTTCTGGTTTGTATTCAGGCAGCTTCTCCAAGTATGTTAGAGATACCATACACTGAAATTCCAAAGTGGGTGCAGGGCTCCCTACTTTTGTTCTTCTGCACTGATAGTTTTTAAAATGAAAGCTTTAATCTGTATTATATAGGATCATTAATTTCTGCATTTTACACTTGAGCAACAGCATTCTGATTATCTGCTGCAATGAAAAATAAGCAGCCCTGCTCCTGCAGACTTAATTACTTACTGCAGGGCCCATCCCTTCCTAGTTATGGCACGCAATCTGCAAATGGGGTCAAAAACATTATTAAAAACCAAATTACCCGCTGGATGGAGAAAACAAACATACAACTGTGACCTAGAGGACCTCACCAACATAAGAGGCAAGCCTAGCTGCACACATTACACAGCTCTGCTCTCAGACAACACAATAAGCGGCCAGATGAGCTCATCACCCAGGATAGCCATGCATGCTATCATGGTATGAAGTGTGTTCTGCCTAAGTGTTTTACAAACAGCGGAAGTAACTGATGTGGATATGCACCCAAGTGCTTTGGAGAATGTGCCTGCTGAAGAGGAGCCTAGATACACTGGGGGGTTTCTAGAAGAGCTGACTTTGGCAGGAAGGACCAGGAATGGTTCCCTAAAATCTCACTGTGTGGCCCTCTCGAAAATTAAGCTCTATATACCAGATCCTGGTAAAAGCGTGAGTCAGCCTTGAAGAAAATTAGATACAGACTTTTAATAATATTGTATCTGATATTCTTTAGAAATAGTACTGGTTGCATTTTAGAGCTGTAGGAGCTATGAAGGATTAGGAGAACTTTAGAAGTATATAAGATGCAGTAGTGCTTATAGAAACACATAAGAAGGAAACAGCAAACAGACTGACTCCTTTTAAAAAGTAGTAATTTATTTCTTTAAACACAATGTAGAGGAATATGTCATATTTATATAATTCCCGTAGTTGAATGGATGAAAAAATGGATCTGAGATGGAATTTTCCATGTCTAAAAGTCTAATGGCTGGTAATAGAATTGTAAACTATAAATGAAATGCTGATCCATTTATATTAACAAAGATAAAATATTTCCTTGCAATATTTCTAGCAATAGTATGCTAAGCTAATTTACAAGACAACGGGACAAGGCATCTATTGTTTTGAAATCACATAAAAAGCAATAATAAAAGAAAACAATAAAATATTTAAAGTGCATACAAGGAAAAAAAGTCCATAAAACACGCAGTTAAAAAATCATTCAGTACCACTTGAAATTTATCTATTTGAATATGCTGTATTTAATTAATTGTAAGCATTGAAAATTGCTGAAGCTTAAAAATATTATTCAGTCCAGAATATAATAGTATAATATTTTTTCTATGAAATAAAAACACTGTAAATTCTAAATAATAAAACTCCAGGAAATGGAGAGGATTACAACAAAACAGTAGTAAGTTATCAACATGCGAAGATATGAGAGATGCAAATAGTCTATAATCATGTAGATATCAAGAGGAGTTCCATAGTAAAGTTTGTGCTGTAATTTAAACCTGAAGAAGCATTAAAATAATTTTAAAAATTTGCATTTGCTGAATTCCATCTGCAAGTCCAGCACAATGAATTTTCATGGGGTAGGATTTTTCTCCCCTTTAATCAGCTACTAATGTTTTTTCTATGACCCTGTGCCACTGAAGTGCTGCTCTGCTTTCCTGACATGTCCATCTGGATAGATACCCATGATCCAGACCTCTTGCCCACTGAATTGAGATTTCAGTCAGAAGTCACGTGGACATTTTCCTACTGAACGCAGAAGGGCTTGTCCTCAGCTGGCCAGAGCATGGTGCAAATAACACCAAGGTTGTGGGTTTGATGCCTGTGTGGGCCATTCATCTAGGAGCTGGACGATGACTTGATGATCCTGGTGGGTGCCTTCCAAATTAGAATATTCTGTGATTGTGACTGATATCTGAGCTGTGGTCCTCCCTCTTCTTTGATTTCTGGCACTGCAAACCTCACTGAGAGCCCCTGAGGGGATAGCGATGGCGAAGGCGAAGGCAAGGATTGGGGTGTAGAAGAGCTGGGGGCGGAGCTGCAATGCTCCAGCAATCCAAGGGGTGGCACAGGGAGGTTAGAGAAGGGAAGATGCACTTGAAGACAGATTTTTATAAAAATGGGCATTTGTTCAAGGATTGGGAGGACTGGAAGGACAAGCAGGACTGAGGGTGGCTTTCAGCCTTGGAGGACAGCCTTGTTGTGTGGGTAGAAAAGGAGGTGTGACAGTAGGGAGCTGGTGCTATGCTCGGGGGCAGAGAGAGAGAACAGTCTGCCTCAGCTGAGCAAAATCTCAGACAAATAAAGACACACTTGCAGATTCCTCTGCTCCATGGGCTCAGGTGGCAGCTGGCTCCCCCAGAGCTTGGCTCAATACCACTGTGTGCAGAGCTTCCAAGTGGGCACAGCTTTAGCGGCCCAGCTCTGAGCAGAGGTGTTGGTGCCTGAGGGGCTGCTTGGACAGGGAGAGTGGGAAGCTTGAGATCCCCACCTCCTCCTTTGGCACCTCGGCATGCTGCCCAAAGGGACAGCTGCAGGCTGACCTGAGCCTGGTGTCTGCTGGCAGGAACCTGAGAGCAGAGACCCTGCCCAGCCAGGGTACCCCCGGCTCTGCCATGGCAGGGGAAAGCACTCCTGGGGTGCTGCAGCACGTCCCACCTCACCTTGTCCTCACACCCCCTCCTCCTCCTCTTGTACATGATTTCCAGAATGCAAATGCAATAGCCCTGTCAAGTTGCTGGATCTGGGATGAGAAGAAATGTCTCAGAAACACAGGATGATAAGTGCAACAACCTGAGTAATTGACAGTGTGCTCTCTATTTTTGTTTGCCCGATGTGATTCGTTGTTGCAGGAGCAGCCTTTCAAGGAGAAAGCCTGAAGTATTGTTCTTGCTGTTGTTACAAGGGCTACTTGTTTAAATATTTTTTTCATAATTGAGCTTGTCCGGTCCGTGTATGGATTTGCAGGCCAATACTTGATATTCACTTTTAGATTCCTTAGGCCAAGGAAACTGCAAAGCCATCAGGTAAAAGAAATTAATGCAGCCTATCACCAATGCCTGACTACATGCTCCAGGAGGAGCCTTAAATCCAATCCCAGCATTTCCCTAATGTTTGCACAATGACAGAGGTTTTTTCTTGATACCTCCATCTCAAAGCATTCCTGGAGCAAAATGCACAGCAGTGGTTGCGAAGCTGAGTCCTGCAATAGCACTGTGAAGTGATGGTACTGAGACATTTTTACAAATTTTTAACTCTTTCAGAGAAGGAGGAGAAGAAAAATTCTTAAGTTTCTTTTACATTCCCCTGGAGGGCTTTCTAACTCACTTGGGCATAGACGACCAAAGACAACTTGAACTCCTCTGCACATTCAGTGGAAACCAGTCATTCCTGTTCTTTTTTGTCTTTCAGCAGAACTGGGGTCTCTGTTTTGCTCAAGTCTTCCGACTCTCTTACAGATCGTCTTACTGCCGTTCCCTGAGTTTTTTCCCTCAGTCTCTAGGACAGTTTAACTCCATTTCCATTCTTGCTGTGGCTTCTTTACATACATCAAATTTTATCCCTAAATTCCCAGGGTAGGTATTAGTGCCTTTGCTGAGAAAAGCTGATTTTTGTTGGCCAGTTAGCACTCACTCACAGTTGAGGTCTTTTATTTTTCATTGCTACCTGTGTGTCATTGTTTCAGTATCTTGCAGTATTAGATTGTGTCTTGGATTGGTAAAATGTCACTGGCTCATTTTAATTCTTGGCCACCCCACAAATGAACCTCTTTAAGAGATACACTGTTCTTCAGGTAGAATTGAAGTTATGTCTAGAAAGCCTCCATGTTGGTGATCACACAGCATCAAGAGATCATGTTTTTGTCATTTATCTCATCAGTTTTAATGCTTCTTATGAAACACCAGATCCTACAAATCTGATGAGATGAGAATTAGATTTTGGAAACAATTTTAAAAAACCTAAAACAGTTTTTGAGGCAGAGGAAGCTAAAAATTAGACTGTAAAGCCTCAAAACATAAACATTTTAAGAGAAGGATCCCAAGAAAGTGGAATGCACGAGTATGGAGCAGAGAGGGTTCTAATCTTGCCATTTGTAAAGACGTGTATTATGACTTGTAAATACTTGGAATCCGTACGCTCATCTTAGGAATGAAGTATGATGGTGAATGCACACAAAAAAGGAGAAAAGCTATCTGGAAACACTGGCTGCTGTGTTTTACTTAGTGTCGTGCCTTGTGTTCTATTTTACACAGAAATTCTTCCTTTCTTTTCCTCTCTTGTTAATTCTCATGGTCAGTGGTGTATGGCTGAATTTGGACTCACAGAAGTTGGCTTCTTGCGTGACTAACATGACACTTTGTGGGTCCTTTTTGGGTTGTCTCTCAGTCACGCCTTTTCTAGGATGAAAGTTCAGCAAACAGCACCGAGGCACACACTATGAGGCAGGAGATCTGAACACAGCTCCAGGGAGAAAGAAGTCATGTTACATTCACAGCCAGTGCTTGGTCAATGGGTTTTGCAGGAAAGAATGTACAGGGATTGCTCCTCTCTCTGGCATGCTCAATTCTATTTTCAATGACAAAACAGTCATGCTGTCCCTTCCACAGATTCCTCACTAAAATAAGATATCTGTCAGCTGGACTAAGCCAGGCTTGTTTTTAAAACCTGTACAAATAGTGCAACAGACTCATGGCTTCACACTGAAAGAGAGCAGGTTTAGATTATATATTAGGAAGAAATTCTTTACTCTGGGAATGCTGAGGCACTGGCAGAGATTGTGCAGAGAAACTGTGGATGCCTTGTCCTTGGAAGTGTCGAAGGCCGAGTTGGATGGGGCTTTGAGCAACCTGGTCTAGTGAAAGGTATCCCTGACCTATGGCAGAGGGGTTGGAATTAGGTGATCTTTAAGGTTCTTTAATTTTGCATTGAGCAATTTCTCAGCCTCTGCAATATCTACCACTTTTGTTTAAATAATCTTGATTAGAAATTATTTGCTCTCCAATCCATTTTCTTTAGCACCCTGTGCTGTGATAACTGATGAAACACGCTTTCAAATCTTGGGACTAGAGAGGAAGGAGAAGCAAATTAATTCTGTGGGAAAATTTTTTCAATGCAATGCTTATAAAGGATGGTATTTATGACAAATCAGTTACCTGAGGTGTTTTAAAAGAATGCAAGAACAATGCCCAAGGACTTAACAAAAATTGTTTGAGGTTTAGAAGAAAAATTACCCTTTGGAAAACTAAAATGGCTTCATTGTAGGAATCCAGCAACACTGATCTTGTTTCAGAAACTCATTTAGTATTTGCATTAATTTCTTATAACAACACAGGGTTTTTGGTTTTTTTTCTTTTTTTTCTTAAGATGTAAAGTAAATCCATCTCAAATGAACTTCAAAAATATATTAGTGAAGTTTTATTGTAAACTCAAAATTTAAAAATAATGTACCCAACTTGCATAAAGATAAATTAGGTCCATCCTAGCATTTAAGAGAATTTTTGTTATGAACATAATGTTTAAAAGTAAAAAGCACTGGTAAAAGCAGTGTGCATTTCAAGCTAATACTTTTAGAATATTTTCAAATGTTTCAGGCCATTAGATGCATATAATATGTGAAATGAGATGATGAACCTTGCAAAGTGCCTATCTATATACTCCCATAGAACAGACCTAAATAAATTGCCAGTAGATACAGAATGCAAATGGAAGCAAATACTGATAAAGACAAAACCATGCATGTCAACAACACTGTTCAAACTGGTGTACTTAATTAAAAAAGTGAAGTCAATTAAAATCAAAACAACAGTGTAGCATGTACAAATGCTGGAATAATCATTAGGCCTTGCTGAATAATGAAGGAATAAAGAATTTTTTTTTCAAGTGAAACAGCGGGGGTGATACATTACACAAAGCAACAATCTACAACAATATGACAATTGAATTACTTCAGCCCCATTAGGCAGGTGCAGAAGAATAATTAACATGAATTTCTTCAATGGAAAAGAAAAAAACATAAACTTTTGTCTAGTACACACTGCTATTTTTTCCCACCAAATGATGAGAAAATATGTCAATGAGCAGACTGATTAAAATGAAACCATTATGCTTATCCTCTATGTGAGACCCTTTAATTGTAGCATAAAATATGTACAGTGTATTTTCTCATAGTCTGACTGTTAAAACAGGTCACCATGGTTCACTTCATCTTTTGGTCTTCTGCAGAGGCATAAGCATCAATTGGTCATTTAAAAAATATAATACAATAGGCAAGAGTTTTTGAATTTTCAAACTCAGGTATTCAGTCAGGCCTCAGGTCTCATTCAATATCTGCTTTTCCCTTTCAAATTCAAAATCAACATGTGACCTCCAATTTCAATCTGAGCAACAACTGTTCTATAAAATGACAAGAAGGAGTGAACAAATTGCATAGTATTTCATGAACTGTAAGTTGTTTCTTAAACTCCAGATGCATCCAATGTTTTTCACTTTGGAGTCCTACTAAAATAATTCTGTTTAGTTCTTTAGAAAGAGATTGATTTGGAGACAGATAGCCATGCAGTTTATTCAGGGACATTTGATTTTCTTCCTTATTAACCAAAGAAGTGGGTAAGCACCAGCAGTAGTTATGTTAGAAATCTTTTAATTAAAGATGCGGACATAATATCTCAAGTGATGGAGGTAGCATATCTTAAGAAGCTGCCACTCTGTAGCCAGAAAGACTGTCAAAGGATTAATGATCATTTAATAAGCCAAAGTTGTGTGCTCTGATAGCTTTAACTAAGCTGTTTTACCTTTTCTATGCAATAGTCTGTGAAGACCTGAAGACCTCTGGGTCTGTCAAACAATATGTCCTGTCTACAATATCTCCTACCTTCCTCTTTGCCCAAGGTCTTTGCACAGCTGGTGCTACCCTCCATCCTGAACACATCTATAACCTACTGCTGTTTGTCCAGTTGTCCCATGCAACTGCATTATGGCGCATCTGAAGCACTGCACTCTTCCCCTCCTCTACTACTTGACTAGATATATTACCATAGCATATTTGGCTGTATTAGCCTAGAGACACATATGCTTTCATTCCTGTGAGTCGAGTTGTTGGGATCAAATATTGCTGAAAATGAATTTCCACTTTGAATTAGGAATAAAAAACTACCACCTCTGAATTAAACAGGATTAATTTTCCTTTGGGAGCTGGGGGTCTCATAAGTATTTGAGGCTGCTGTATGAACTAGTTACATAGATTTTCTCATGGGTCGTTTTTTTTTTTTAAATTAAAAACTTCCTAAATTCAATCAACTTTTATTTTTCTAAAAAAACAAAGACAAGAGAGCTGTAGAGAGTTGTAATGCTTTTTTTGGAAAAAAAGGAGTGATGCTTTGGGACAAAAATAAATTTTAGAAATGGAATGAAAACACAGTAGCTACTAACATGTAAGCAGATGATTGGTACTTTTTCCTGGTTTGATCAGTTCTACTGCTATTTGAATCAGGGGGTCTTTAAATGACTGATCTCTGGAACTGTGAATGCTAATTTTGTAGATATCCTGCATGTAGTGCTCATTCCCTAAATATCCATGTTGATATACCTTTGTTCTATCCCTCTACACCTTATGGCAAACTCGTATCTGGAGTGGTCTGTCTGCTTCAGTGACCTCTAATGTTCTAAGACACTGCTGATGGCATTTTTCCATTTAAATGTTGATGCACTTGCAGATACCTCTTATTTTGATCCCATACCCTCAAGTTATAGAAGTGATATTGACAGCTTGGCACAAACTATGGAGAAACCACAGACAGGGAATGGACTCGTTCTGCTCCAGTGACTGACCTGGGAATGTCAGGATCCAGGACATGGATCTGCTAAAGCAGGTGCTGCAGAGATAAAACCCCTAGGATATTTTACAGTGTTAAAAAAATATACAAAGAATGAGTAGTATTCTAAGTCTTGCTACTACTTTACAGGACCACTGCCACATGGATAGCACTAAAACCTCTCACTCCAGAGAAGAGGAAAGAGACAAGAGGGGCCAACATCCTTTCTCTGCACAAACTCTGAAGCAGCCTACAAAGGACAGAAGCTGCACACCCACATAGCTGCCCAGTCTGTAACCAAGTTGGAGAAAGAGAGGGAGAGACATGACTGACAGCATTTTGTGCTGTACTACAAAATTAGTGGGCTACAGAAGTGTCATGCCCATTTTGCTCAAGGTAGTAAATGACTGGTGCTATTTTGTTCCTATGTGGTTTACTTAGTGTGTCTTAGCTTCCTTGTCTTCTATCACTGTTCCATCTTCAAATAGGATCCATACAGCTGGAAGTCAGTTTCATGTGGACTGTTTTTCTAAAATGGAATTATTAGAAATTTCTGTTTCGTAGCTTTTGGCCAAACCATTTTTTCCCCATCGTTCTTTCAGGTTTCTGTATTACCCTTCCAGATAACTGGGTAAACCCACTGCTCCCCAGCTCAAGGCAAGAGCAGATATCTGCCTGGACACAAGCACCAGGCAGTAACTCTTGCTGCTAAAGAACCCAAGACTTGTTAACGGGAAAAAAATTTATAAGCTCAGCCAAGTGAAGGCAGATGTTGTGGGGTGGTTGCCATGGTGATTAGACTCACTATGGTGACCATTTCTTATATGTCTCAGCTGCTTCATCCAGTGCAGATATCCTGCAGCCAGGAATATGGTCTTACTGGAGAAGTCTCTGGGTAAGGAAAAGTAAAATATTGGACGAGGGAAGGGGTCATCTCTAGAGGAGAGAAGAAGAGGTAGACAAGGTAGCTAAAAGAATCTACTAGACATATAAACAAAAAATGATTGCAGTTGACACAAGAGCAGGCGATTCTGGAGAGGGCTGTTTCTTTCAAAGACCTTGTTCTGCATCTCAGGTACAACCTTATCAAGCTGTGCAACCTGTTGAGAAGGTTTCGGTCTAGCAGCATCATCACACTGTTCCAAGTTCCTGCTACAGACTCTTCACTCTCTGCATAGCAGCCCAGTGGGAGCTCACCTTTGTTTTCATTAGGAAAGACAAAAGTTCCTTCTGACAATTTTCTGTCCCTTGAATCACTGATGTACAATATAACTATGGTGCATATCTATTTATTATCAGACCTGAGCTGGTATGCATGGATTTTTCTAGGGCTCAGGCATTGTAGTTTTTCCATTCAGTTCCAACCGGAATACATTATTTTGTTGGTGATGTGCAGCAGGGAAAGCCTGTCCTGCCTTTTGGCAGTGATGACTACAGAGTTAGTTAATGGGCAGTAACATGTTTCAGACTACAAAAAGCGTCCCAAAAAGCACCCCATTTGCTAACCCAGCCTTTGAATCCTGCCTCTTCAAAAACTTACATGACTACCTTGGCACTCTGGGGACTTTTCACTGAACAAAGGTACAGTGGCCAAGAACACTTTCATTTAAAATGTTTCTGAAAGCAAAAGTGGAAGTTTAGAGTGTTTTGGTTTGGGGCACCCTCCTTCCCTCCCACATCTACAATATATTCCTGGACAATAAAAAGAACTAGCCAGTGCTTCCCTTTGTTTCCAGTCTTCTTTGTTTGCAATGTCCATGCAGCCACTGAAAATTTATAGGAACAGAATAAGAGGCCCATAATCTTATAGCCTAAGGAGGCAAAACTGATGGAGGAGAAGACCTGCTTAATGCATTTTGCCCTCCGACCAATTTCATGTAGAATATGTGAACCATTTGGTACGACCCTCCCTTCTTCATAGACTCTGTCCTCTGAAGTAGCTGTCATGATCGCTAGATTAGAAAGCAATACTTGCTGGCTTACTTTCCAGCTTTATTTATGGCTTTCTAAGAATAAAAATTAAGAAAGTATCTCTCCCATGATCCTGCTCTGGGGGTGCAGCTTCTGAGGTGGATGGATTTGAGTCCCATTTAATAAAGAAGGGAATCGAATATTGGATACACATCTCATTTCCAACCTTTGCTAGATGAACCCTCTGAGAATAGCTTGATTATTGTGATGAGGGAGAACCAGCACCTGAGCAGGAGATAATACTTCTCTGTGGTGCTATTTTAGTTGGTTTCATTTGGGAATTCTCTGTCAAGAGCCAGAATGAAAAATGGAACTCCATATAAATCAAATGGACACATGTTAAGCCTACTCCAGGGTTAATGCCTGCTGTGCCAAATATTTGAATACAACTGCGATTTGTCAGACAATGTTAGACTGACACACACCGTCTGTATTTGTCTCATCAGAAGTAAATTCTAAGTTGTAATAAATGTGCACACTCATAGCCATGGTAGGTATTTTTTGCCTTCATCATATGAGTGATCACATGATGTTGTTATGATAACCTAAGCATCATACTTAGGAGTTGAACTACTTTCTGTGAACACCATATCCTTGCTACCCCTTTCCCACCCTCAATTTATTTGGAGAATAATAAACAGGCTTTTTAAAACAGAGTGAATAATCTCCTGAATATTTATTCCCATTAAAAGTAGATGCTTTTTTCTTTTTATGAATATTTTTCAAATAACAATGCTTTCAGCGGGTTTGCTTACAATAAGGGCTGCAAACACTAGTAAAAGAATTGGCAGCTTTTATTCACAAGAGAGTTTTCTCGGGAAGGGAAGGAAACTGTTTGGTGAATCCTCTTTCTTGCTTACCCCCAGCAGTTATCACTGCATATAAAGAGGTTGGATGAGCCCCGAAGGAAGTTGGGATGTTTGTCCCTGTACGAGCATGTTAGAAACGCCAAGTTAGTGTGACTAATGGATAAGACAGAAAGCAAAGCCAGTGATCGAAGATGAATAGAAGCATTACAGGGAAAACCAGGAATCCAAATCTCACTTTATTAGAAACACAGACCTTGGGTGTCTGCTCCAGAATTTTTTTTCATCAACCCTTATAGCTCATGGGCTCCTTCACTGTATAGAGGAACTGTAAATCCTCCAAAAACTGGGAGAGGCAGAGTCTATAGAAGCTGATGTTTGTATTCAGAGTTGCTTGTTGGAAGCTGCTAAGCGATACTGAAAATGCTGGCAGGAGTCCCAGAGTTTGGAGGGAATTTCCATGTGCTGACTCAGACATGAATTTAAGCTCACTGGAGTGCTACACCTGATCCTACTGAGGTTATGAAATCTGAAGCAAGACTGAATTTGATGCAAATTACTGAAATTCTTAACAGCATGTGTAGAAGACACAAAAAACAAGAGTTGTGGATGCAAACACAGAGTATATAGCTCCCTATCGTATAAAGTACTCTCTGAGGAAAAATTAGAAAGACACTCACTGAACACTAAGTCAAGCAACATCATCTGAGAATAGGGGCAGCAAAATTCTTGCCCTCCCAAACTGACAAAACAGATTAACAGCTGATTAATCGGCCACGGAGAATCAAAATATGAACAAAATACGTTGCTGCTGGAAATACCTTAAATTCAGAAGTGAGTACTGGGTGCTTTAAGTCTTGCCGTTTCCTGAGCTGTCTTCTTTGTATGCTGCTTTTAGCAAAACAAACTTCTATGCTTACATGCCAACATGGAAGTTAAAGCTTAAAAAGCCTTATAAGCTTTTTAGATACACTTGTTCAAAATTACTAATGAGAAATCATTTTTCTAACAATTCTAGTGAAAATGGAAACTCTGGATGTCAGGGTAGACATGGTAGTACGATGACTTTTTGGAAAGAGAAGGCCATGCAGGACCCATTCCAGCTGCTGTGAGATCAACTTATTTGCGTTGCAGGGCAGTAATGGGAAGAGGGCCTTTTTTAACTAACGGTTATCTATTCCTATGGGAAACTTGCTGAAATTCTCCCAACCCTACTTTTACTATTTCCCGTCTCGTTGTGAAGAAAGAGCTGCTTGCTGGTTATATATTTATTATGCAGTAATGCTTTAAAACATTTTAACATCTCTGTTTATATAGGAAACATCATCTCCATCTTTCCAAAATTTTTTAAAACTTATCGCCAACCACAAGATCTATTTTTCAGACTCTGATTGGTACTGTTCATGTCTAGAGCTAATGAAACAATTCAGAAAAATTCATCTGATAAACTACATCTCTGTCTGCTGTGGCTCATCAAATGCACCATGGTTTTCTTTTGAAAACCATTTCTTGTTGATTTGAAATTTTTTGAAAAACACCTTAAACAGAGTTCTTAATGTTTCAATCATTTCTCAGCAATCTCTTGCAAACCTTCAGTGTTTCAGCATCAAGCTTATGATTGGATGTAAACCAGGAAGGTTGCTGAGGCTGATTATAACACCTTCCCAGTCTAACCCTTGAAATTACAAATTGGAAATGTTTGTGGCTGTACAAGAGATCAGTTAATTTTTTTTTTCCTTTTTCTGCTATTAAGAAAATTCAAATAAGACCAAGGAAGTTTAATAAGCAGTTGATTATGGACATGTTTGGATAAAAGAATGTTGTTCTTATGGGCAGGATTTTCAGAAGGAAAATAACGTTTTAATCTGTTGTCAAAATTCTGTTTGGACTCAGTGGCAGTGGGATTTTAAACACTGCCAAGTACTTTCCAGAACCAATGAATTTATTTAGGAAGAAGAAAAATGATTTAACAAGTGGCAGCAGCTCTCAGAAAATCTTTGGAAAATGCCATTGTATGCCCTGCACACTGAAAAAGGCAAAAATCTATTTTTATCTGAAATTGCACTTATTTTACACGTAATAATAGCTGGTTTAAAAACAAAAGGAAATGGCATTGAAATATATAGCTTTTTGTCATTTATTTATTTCAACTTCCATGCCCCTTAGCTTCAATGTCACTTTATTTTCATTGAGCTGCTTGAATTTTATTAACGTTTCTTTTTACTTGGTGCTAAAATATTTGTGTTGACATAATTAGGTATTATGGTCATGGAATAACATTTACTCAGCTGAATATTCAGCATTTATTCAGTACATGTCCTTTTTCATTAACAAACTCTAACCTACAGCTCCTCTCCTCCAGTAACAGAAAGCAGAGTTCATGAAATTTGCAGTGCACTTACTGTGAATGAAAATCACTGAAAATATTAGATGTTTTTGTTGGAAACTATGCCCTGAGGGAAAAGGAATTTTCCAATTTTGGGTGATAGCTGTGGATTTTTTGCTTATAAGCAAGAATGTTTTTTGTTTTAGTTGAAATTCACAACAGAATTTCTGCCTAGAAATAGAGACAATCATTAGATTATTTTCACACAAGGCTGTAGTTATGTACCCACAGGTTCATACAACTTCTAGCAATGACATCAGGCTTGAGTGTTAAACACAGTGTTCCAGGAGATAAGTAGTCCTGTGTGCATGTGGCACTAGTGTGAGCCACGAGGATCTGCCCCATCATGAACAGAATGCAAAAAAACATTTCTGCAAAATACTTCCAAAAGTTACTCCTGTATGAAGCAGTTGCTTACTCATGAGTCACCTCCTCGTGTGGTGTAGGCGACCTACTGTAACAAGCTACCTTGTACCCAGACCCTTTTTTAGTTCTCTCACCTCCTTTCAATCTGTCTAACAGCTTTCGAGGCAGATGTGTCCCTGTGCATGTCAGGAAAGGAAGGCAGCGGTTCATATCAGCTGAGTGGGTATTTGTGGATTTTGGGAGACGGAGGAGACGATACTTGTATGGATATAAACACAGGAAGAAGCAACACAAGCGAGCAACTTGTATGAGTTCTGGTGTAGGTTTGTTCAGATTCAGGGGTTACTGATTTTTGGCTCAGAGAGTTATCTCTTTAAAGGTCTGTAAAAGGAAGAAAGAGAACCTATGATATAGAATAAGCTTCTGGTTTAACAAAGTACAAATCACAGTGTGAAAACTCACTTTGTTCCTCTAAGATGAACAAAACCTTAAAATTAATTGGAAAGGAAAAAACAATAGTAGAGGCATCATAGCTTAACTGAGCTATGAGATTGTGGTAGGGTACATGTACAGAGTATTTTTTCAGGCAGATTTGATCTCCCCTTCTCTGAGCCAACTGCAAAACCCAAATCTCTGTATTGGCAGACATGTAGCTGTAGTCCTCACAACACTCATTCTAAACTAATAAGTCTGGCAGAGAGAGAGAGTATATTAGCTCATTCTTAGTTCCAGCAGCTACCCAGAAGGCATTACAACACACTTGAGATATATCTCATACAAACTACTGATATGCCCAGACTGCACAGAAGTGACTACAGTGTGCTGTAGGGACAGCTCAGGCACCAGGAGTTGTGACAGCTCAGAGTGAGGTATTATACCTTACATCCCAGGCAGACTGTTGCTGAGTCAAAGCTGGTTTAGCTGTAACTCCTGTGGCTGAACCTGTGAAAAGAGTCCAGTTTCTTCCAAAAAAAAAAAGTATTCTCAGAGCAGCATGTGTGTTTTCAATTTGTGAGCTCAACAAACAGTATTTTAGCCTCAGGTGCTGCTGAACATTTCCTGGGTGTAGAGTCTGTGTAATATAACTTCTAAAAAGTGCCTTGCTTATAATCTGGAAGGTCAGGAAAAAACTCTGTAGGGGTGGGATGAATTAGCAGAAAGTATAACATATGGTCTGAGGAAAGAAATTGCTACTATCTTGTCTCTAGCATTAAGCTAAAGAAGCACGCTTTAGAAGAAAATAAGCATTTTTAATTTTAAAATTTTTTTTTCCAGGAACCAGGTAGCATATCTGGAGCTGGCACCGCAGCACTCCTTAGAGGGCACCTAGAGCCCTGTATCCAGTTTCAGACCCTGGTGCAAGAAAGACATGGATCAAGTGGGGAAAATTCGGTGGAGGCCCATCCAGATGATCAGAGTCTGGGGCACGTGCCCTACAGAGTAGAGACTGGGACCTGAATTTGTTTGTCCTGGAGCAGGGAAAGCTCTGCGGGGCCTAAACAGGGCCTTCTAGGACTCCAAGGAGGCAGATCCAGGCTGCTCACAGCAGTGTGTGGCAGTAAGAAAAACAAGAGTGAGCATACATTTAAATAAGAGGAGTGGAAACAGCCCACACGTGGAAGAGGTAATCTAGGGGCTCATGCAATCTCTGCATTTGGAGGTTTGCAGCAGCCAACTGTATAAAGTTCTCAGTTATGTGATCCAATCTCATAACTCGGAGCAGAAAGTTGAACTAAAGACCTCCAGAGATCCCTGCCAATCTCAATTATTCTGGGGTGCTATTTCTCCAGCGGTTTTTTAGGAAGCACGTTTAGTTTTTTTTCAACAAAGCACATCCATGGCTCAGACTTCTCACAAAGGCTCTCCTAAAGGCAGTAACTGTAAGAAAGCATATTAGCCCCCAAAAATGGACTGTTTCATTCAGGGTTTACTGCGAGGTAAAACTAGATCTTTGCATGAGTTTCACATGTAAAATCATGCATGTGAAAATTCCTTTCACAGCAGATGTCTTTTTTCTCCCAGTCCTTTGTCATTGCTCAGTTCTCGAAGTGCATTTTCCTTCCCTTAACAGATTTTTTCCTTTGTTCCCAAGTCCCATTATATGTAGATATAACTTATCTATATTCTTATAACTTTATAAGAAATTCTTTGTAGTAGACTGATTCCAAAATACACACAAGGGCAGGAATTGGGGGGATTACCAACACTCTCTGATCTGCAGCAACATATTGCATACTCTTAGCGCATTGCAAAGTTTTCAAGAAGCCTATTAGCTTATGTTTCTTACATTTCTGTGGAAACTGAAGTCTTTCTTCACCCTTCCAATGAACAAGAGAGTGTGTACTGGTGTTCAGCAGATAGGCAGTCAAGATTTATGACAAGACTTCTTGTTCTGTGCTTCTGGTCTCTTTTCGTTTTGGATAACTGTTGAACACCTCTAAAAAGCCCAATATGATATATATTCAATTGAGAATAAAGAAAGAAAATTTCTCCTGATATTAGTGTCTTCCTTGGTAAGGACAGTTGATAGAATCAGCCTTATTAATTGTAATATTTAAATACCTACAATGTATCTAACTTCATTTATCATGGCATGCTACTTTCATGCATTATACTCTCACGTGTATTGTACAGCATCAGAATAAGCTGGGTGTCATATCTTTGAATATTCCATGTACAAGCTGTTTTCAACATTCAATTGTGTTAAAACTGTGAATGATTAAAGAACAAAAAGGGTAGGTGGACCTGAAGCAGTGAGGGGGAAACTAACTTAAGAAATGCTATGAGATGCTGACCCTCAAATGGTCCCCTATTTTAAAAAAGTAAGAGTCAGTAACCTCTCACAATGTAACACTGAAAGAAAACCCCAAGATGCTTCACCTGGTCATTCTCCTTTCCTTAAGTCTACTCCAACGTTTTTCTTGTACTATCTAAAATATAGCTAAGTACCTCCCCAGCACTGTTCTGGTTAACTGCAGTTGGGTACAAATGGCATTTGACCACACCACTTCTATTCAGTATATATCAAAACTATCTCTAGAACTTGAAATCAGTATTTTCAAAGGAACTTACAGGATTTAGGCATCTGCAGCCCTTGGATTTTTGCTTGAAATAACAGTATTATGTTTGGGGGTTTTTTCTTGTGAGAATTTTAGCCTGAAATCGTCAGTTCCCACAATACAGCTGTATTCAAAAATAAGCTTTTGTTGTGGTTGTTGTTGTTGTTGCTGCTGCTGTTGTTGCATAAAAGTGAGTCATCATTACATTTAATTTCTATAAAATGGACACGTACCATGAAATGAAGTTTTTTTTTGTTCTCAATTAAACCCACAGGTTTAACCCATTTGTCTTTGGACTGAGACGTTGGTTTAAATTCTTCTGCCTGCATAAATTTATTTAGACATTTCTCATTCATCACTGGTCATTCCCATGCCTTTAAGTAACTAGATAAATGTCGTTGAAGTAAAATTATCAGCTGACTGAATGTCTTGATCTTGTGTACTGGCATACAATGTCTTGATCATGTGCAAGGCTACATAACGCTGACTCTTTAGTCAGCTCGTCATCTGTTCTTTCTTGTACTTTGAGTTGGATGCAGTGAACTGAATTTTATGAGGAGGAAATTAAGTACAAAGACTACTCATGGGTTGCTTGTAAGAAGACTTTATCATAGGAATGTCACCTGGGCTGCAACTTAATACTTGATAGCATTGCTTGCATGTAATTATGTCAATGGCTTGAGTGGGTGGTCATTCGGTTGANNGTGTGGTCATTAGGTTGAGTCATACCTTCAGTCCTTGTTTGAGCACTCTTGATAGAAAGCACACAAGAAGGCAACAAAGCAGATGGAAATTTCCCTAAATGAAAGGGACTACCTTAGAAAGAGTTAAGGCAAACAACATTAATTTACTTTTACTCTGATCAGTGATAAATTTAGCCATTACCAGCTTCTGGGATAGTTTCCTAACTGCTTACTTCTACAGCTCACAGTTTACAGCGACCCATGGGCTGTTTTAACCTGTGACAGCCTGATTTTATTTGGCTTCTACTCAGCCCTCCCCACTGGTATCACAGACTTACAGGCATACTGTTCTGAAAAGTTTAATTATTCCCACTTACAAAAGGCTAATCTGTCTAACTTGGGGCTGATGATGTCAAGATGAACGAAACCTAGATGTTTCAAGTCTTGTGTGTTTAGCTGACTATATGGCAAAGATACCTGAGTACATCCTCTGAGCACTTCTCAGAGGGTCAGTTTGAAACCAGGTGGACTCCTACATGCTTTAACTACACCCCTCAGTAGGTCAGTGCTTAACAGATTACATCTTTCCTTCTTCGTCTCCAGTCAGTCAGGGTTTGTCTTAATCTTAAGGTCTTGTTATGAGATCTGAGATGTTATGTGGCCAAACCAAGAGGTGGAGATAGCAAAGGAATAGCCATCTAGGCTCTGTACAGGAGTTTTGCAGTTGCCCTTAGAGAAAATAAGGAGTGAGGAGAGTAGGAAGACTCTTCCTGACAGTAGACTGAAAGTTTTTTGTTAGGGTATTCTAAATTAGACAAATTTAGTCAAACTGAGGCTTACCTTGCATAAATATTCAAAATGAGAAACAAGATGTTGTGGTGTGCTGCTTTCAGACTGATGGAGTAGTAAGATATTCAGTGAAGTAAGTCTTTAGAGTGCCAAACAAACAGGAAGGTACCTGAGAAGGCCACGGATCAGAGGTTTGATTGTTGTTGAAGAATCTGTCTTTCAAGCTGCTTATCTGTGCTAAAAATTGGTTTGAGCACTTCAAATTGCAAGTGCCCAATCTGCACAAAGTGGAAGTAATATGCTGACAAAGTCCTGTACAGGTAGCAGTCAACATTATCCTGGATGAGCTACAATATTGCTAAGATGTTTTAAGGAGGACCTGCCAGAGAAGCATTACAGTAATTAACCCTGATTGTCAGAACATTGGGCAGGCCTGAGTCTCAGGAGCTGAAGCATTCAAATAAATAAATAAAAAATTACTTGATGTGCATCACTGCTTAGGGATGGCAAGTCTGAAATCAGCATCCTGAGTCCATAAAGATAATAGCTTGCTTACAGTTGATGTGAATGGATGACAACAGGAACCTTTAGAGGTGATTTGCAAAGGCAAAAAAAAAAAA
>WEKY01003094.1:47672-73934 GCA_013390045.1 Picathartes gymnocephalus | reverse complement strand
TTTAATTTACTGAAGTGATGCACTGAACCCAAATATAATCTGTTCCTTCATTAATTCCATGTAGGAATGCTCATCAATATTTTTCCAGTCTTGGAGAAGTGCAAATTACTGTGTAGTGACCTCAGAGAGACTTGGTTACGTTGTTGATATTGCCATTAATATTGAGCTCTATTGTGTAAATTTGTACAAGGTAGAAACGCATATGAGACATTAGAAAACAACCCCTTTGTACATAAACTCACCTGAAATGTTCTTCTATATAGAAAATATTTATAGGCTTGTATTTCAGTTTCATAAAGAGAAATAATTGTAAGACAGAATTCCTATTGAGAAAATTGCTGAATTCCAGATGTGCAGAAATTTATCATGTGAAAAGGACCACAGCAGGGTGGAAGGAGTAAGGCCTCTGTGCACCATCATCTGAAGTATGACTTTCTAGGGCCATGTGTCCAGATTGTTATTAGGCTCAGCTTTTCCCCATTTGCTATGACTATTGTAAAAAACCAGTGCTTTAGCTGGAGGCTGTGACTGAGCGAGTAACAGCTGTGAAGTTCTGTATGTGAACTGCAAACTGTTCTATTAAACAGGTGCCAGTTTTTACACACCAATCCATCAGAGTAGAGTGCCAGAAAAGATCAAGTGACTGACAGCCCTCACCTGAGTAAAGTCTGGTGACCAAAATAGCAAGGGTGGGGCACGACAGGAAGCAAAAATTGTTATTTTGAGGGGAAGCAAATGTTGACCACTCACCTTATGCCTCTTGTAGCTCAGGATCCTAGTGCCTTGCCTTCAGATGCTGCTAGAACCTTCCAGAACGTTTTCACTAAAAAAACCATTAAATTCAAAAGTGCTTATTTTGTTTTATTCATTTGATTATTTTAGCAATATATTTAAGAAGAAAAATACTTGCTTCTACCAACTCAAAACTGCATGTGTCAAAATTCAAATCAGAAAATTTGAGAGTCTCTTGAATCAGTAAAATGCACAAAGTATGATCTTTCCAGGTGGGAAGTAGTTGTTGCTATGTATTCTGCTTGTGAAGCAGGCAGCTGATATCTCAGCGTATTGCTCTTGATTTAAACATTTCTGCTGTAACCTGGAACTGTGCTGCCTGGAATCTTACTAGACCAGCAGGTAAATTCTACTTGCAGTTTAATTAGTAATAAATGCTGTATAAGTCACATGATGCCATAGAGGCACTGCAGATGTTTCAGCATTTGATCCTAAATACATCATTCTTTATTTAATATTTTCTGAGCTACATTATTTGCTACACTTAGTGTAAAGAACATCTGCTAAAATTACTTATTACTCTTGTAATAATCCACTAATACACCCTGCTTGGTCTTTCGCTTCTCCCCTTCTGGTTTTGCATAGATACAATGAGAATATTTTGTATCCAGCTCAGGTGCAAACAAGGGAATAACTGTATGACCCAAGTACTGCTCTTACACATATAAACGTGAAATACAAAGGGTTCTCAAAGGTCAAGAAACATCAAAGGTTGAAGACATGGATGTCTGCTGCTTGAACCTTGTTCCTGAGTCCACCTAGTAATTTAGATCATAGCAGCTTTAGGCTGACTCAGCCTAGCCTTCCAGGGGCACAGTTTTTTCTTAGCTCATGTTGAATGACTGCCAGCCTATTGTTCCTGACTATTGTTGTCTGAAAAGACAACATGTACTAAAGATGAGAAACAGGAAATGTTCATTTGTCCGCTTTGAGGCAGAAGAAATTTTCCAGATTCCACGTATTGAGGTAATTGCTCAGAAGAGTATTTTTCTTCAAAATGCGCAAGAGTTCTACCCCTGGAACAATGGTGATGACCAGTCACAAAAATACATCACATGATTTTGTATTTTGTAAAAGAAAACACTACCCACTTTCATCTAAATGCAGAGGAATGTATGCTTCTTACAATGTATAAACTGTGAAATACTTATTTAAATAACTTACCAAGGAATATTAGAGTTGCTCTTTTAGCTTTAGCTACGCGCCAGAATATGTCTCTCCTCTGAGATCATAACTGCCCAATAACTTCTTTTTCCTTTTGCTCCCAACAGCTGTGTCTTTGTAGCTTATTACTTTTCCTCTTTTAACTGATTCTTGGCAATTTGTGATCTTCCTTCCTACAAAGGGTCTCCTTCACACTTCATTCCACAGCATGATTGCTTCCCTGCACAAGCTGATGGTGACCCCACACACAGAATGCAGCATTTGCCATGTGCAATCCATGCCAACAGGCTTTGCTTCCAAGGTCAGGTCCTCACCTGAGCAAATTGTTCTGGTTGGTCGCTTGCAAACCCAGCCCCTGCTCAGCCCCCTCCCCTCGTCTGGGCAACTCAAAGATCTTTAGAAAGAATCTTTAGTAAAGAAACAGGAAAGGACATAGGTTTGGGGAAGAGAAAGTAGTCTCAAAGCACCAATAAAAATGTCCTGATGCTTTTGTACCACTCTGCGTTTGTATATATTTCTTAGAAACAGAGCAATAGTGAAAGTCCAGCTGCAGGTCAGGCAGACAACTGCACCTTGTTTCTGAAGGAAATATGAAATACAGTTAATTGTTGTGCCAGTTACTGGTAAAATACTTGATTAATACCCTTCACTTCTCTTCTAAAACTAATACCTTACATCTACTTCCCAGAAGCAATGACTTCACTCACGTTCTATTTTTAAAAGAGGAGAAAAATTATTTTCATTTTCATTGATGTTTTCTATGAAATGTATTTTCAAGGTTTTTACTAAAAGTTTATTTCTATTTATCTAAGGTTGAATACCACCCTTTCCAAAGACCTCAGGAGCTGGTTGATTATTGTAGGAGCAGAGATATTGTTTTTGAAGGCTATTGTCCTTTAGCCAAAGGTGAAGCACTCTCTCATCCTACTGTCATTCAGCTGGCAAAGAAGTACAGCAGAACTCCAGCACAGATTTGCATACGCTGGAGCCTACAGGTAATGGAGGGTGGTAATAAAAATGTGTTTCCTTTCTCAGGTAAAAAATGCAAATAGTTTGGGGTTTGTGCATCAAACCAGAATTTATACAGAAGGTATTTCTGCTTTCAGTGTGTTGATATTATGTGAGCTGATGGCTCTACTGGAAATTTAAAATGTAGTAAAAATCATGCCAGTATTTCAAATATTAATTATATAAAATAATCTGGTTGTAGAGAAAAAGAGCCACCAATAAGAGATGTTTCCAAAGTAAGTGTTACAAGCAGTATCCCTCATCATTCCATTTCTGTCACTCAATACAAAGTACTAAGCAGCGAAATAATGTATTAAGTTGATATATACCATGTAATGTGTTGGAAATCAAGACAATGTATATAACTGCAGTTGCAAATGGTATAGAGAAATGTCAGTGTCCCTCAGAAAATGAAATTAAAACCTCAGAAGATGTGAGGAATTTCCTGTAATGTTTTGAAGATAGATAATTTTCTTAAAAACTGCAGATTTTAGTGATGAGAAGAATTATTCTTTTCAGAATGGGATTGTCACTATTCCAAAGTCAACAAAGGCAGAACGGATAGAGGAAAACTGCAAGGTAAGATTTGGTTATGCACTCGAGTCTGACTAATACCCGAGTAAGAGTTTTTAATATTTTGGTTTGCTGTCCCAGTTTTATACTGGGCAAATTCAGTCAAAATTGGCAATTGATGGTACCATAAAATGACCACAATGTAGGAAAAAAGTATAACTCACAAATGTCAGGAAAGACTTGGAGAGCTAATCACTGTGTATAAAGAAAAATCCATAGAAGATCTTTTGTAGTTGATTTTTGTTTTTAGTAGTTCTATTCATTATTTGTCTGGCGGTAGAACATCCTAATCTGGTTATGGTTATGTTCTATTTGTGATAGGCATGTAGGTCAAATGGAAGGAGTTTGGATACTATGCATAAGAGTTTATGAAAGCTTTAATACTCACTTGAGCATAACTTCAAGATTAAGACCTTCCAAGGAAATCACAGTCCTGACAGAGCTGACTCTTCTACCTTCTCCTTCTACTCAATGTGCAGAAAAGGTTCCAGCATGAAGGGGCTGGATAAAGAAAAGTGGGAATGAATGAGAATTGGTGGCATGATTCCTCCCCTGCACCATTTTTCAATTTACTTCTCCTTTTAATTCATTACTTGCTTTGTCTCTCTGTTTCTGTAATCTGAAAATGTTCTTTCTTTAGGGTAGGCAAAACCACAACTTACTGCTATTTCCAAAAATATCATAGGGGTACGAACTGCTATGGCAAATCTGGAAGAAACTTTGCAAGAAGACAGGAAACTTCTGTCTGCTATTTTTATCCTTCTGTGTGTGTGTGTGGAGGTGTGAATCAATATACATGTAATGAGGATTTCTGCTGGTGTCCATGCCTGTTTATACAGCTTCTGCCTTGACTGTTTATTCTGACATAAACACTGCTTTCTGTGGTACAAGCACAGCTGCCTGTGGTACTGTATTGGGAACCAGATCAGAGAACAAAACCAGTTGAAAAGTCCTTCTTTATACTTTTATTTTTCCCAATAATATTTTAAATCCAGATTAATTTCACTTTTTACAGTTTACTCTATGGCACTACCAATTCATTTCACACAACTGAGGGAGTGTGTTACATCCACACTTAACATGCAGAGAGGAAGAAACTGGCACAGTTATAAAGTGTTGTTTTTCACATCTCCGTTCTTTTTCTTTCCCTCATGTTTCTGTGTTGGCCTGAGTCTCTACTGCTTCTGGTCAAGTTGGTCCTCATTAAACCCTCCGTGTATAATATATAGGGTTTCTAGTTCTGTCACTGGTCCCTGGTTTAAGCCTAAAAGCCTTGAGAGAGCATTGAGATTTGACTGCAAGGATCATTCCAGGAAACAGTGGTTGCTGGATAATGCAGGATGGGAGGAGCTCATTTGGCTACAATTCAGGTTCTACAGAATCTTTTTATTGAACATGGAGGAGCTCTGACAAAGAGAACAGAAGCAACTTCCCGATGATAATGTCTCAATAGGACACCTGCTACAAAAGCACTGACACCATTGTTCACATTGCAGGTCTGGCCACAGGAGAAGGCAGTCTCTGTAAGAACCTGTGTTTGAAGACAGGTGATTGCTTTCAAGTTTGAGTTAGTTCTGAGGCACTGTAGCACTGTTTCTGCGTTTGAGGGATTTGTGGGAGTTTTGTCAAAGTAGAGTCATAGAAAAGATAGACACAGCCTTTGGCTTGTTCACTTTGTGAATGTTCTGATACCTTCTAATAATTGTCTTTGTCTAAAGTTCTGAGAAAGAGAACTGCAGCACTCTAAAATGAACATTGGGATGTAAGTGCAATACTGAGCTCATTCTTCCAAGGAGATTGCAGTCAGGATATTCCTATACCTACCTCTAAGAGTGACAATAGAAAATGCCGTCATAAACAGCTTTGATACTACCCTTGTCTTGGACCCTTGCCTGAGGCCAGAGTGCTACAAAACCATCTTAACGTAGTCTGCGAATAAAAGTGAGTCACTAAAGGAACAAAAGACCCAGCGGAGCCTGTCGGCTTGATGGATTATTTTTCTATGACAAAATATAAGAATTTCCCGAAGGAAAAAAATATATAAAAATTTAGCCTCACATTTAAATGAATCTTGGTCAGTTAAATATTAGAATATATATCAGGTTGTTGACTCTCTCTGTATTCATGATGTTAACTACATTTGCATTCCCACAGGTGTTTGATTTTACAATAGCAGAAGATGATGTTGAAATTCTGAATGGAATGCATGATGGGAGACATGTTTCCTGGGATCCAAGTTTTATTGTGTGAATCAAGGTTTGAGCTTTTTTTGCTTTCTCGGGAATCAGTGAGTCACACCATGTAATTTAATTTCAGAGAAGGTTACAGTAAGAATCTGATCAAGATAGCGATGTCTGCTAATAATGATTACTGATTTGAAATCCTTAGCATTGGCAACAGACAAGAGATATTTTTGAGGGTAGCGCTTTTGTACATCCATCAAAGAAATTTTATATTTCCATCTCAAATTCTGTTCCTTAGTTCATTGAAGCCCATGCAAAGACTCCTATTTATACCATGGACAGGCTGTTTAATTCAAAGTGCATGAGGAGATACTCCTTGAAAAATGTAGGGCAAAAATGCTACCTGTTAGTGTACAATGTAGGTGTTGGGTATGAAATAATTTTTCAAGTACTTTCTTAGAGAGATACAATATATGAAGAAGAAAAAGCTGGATGAAAAAAAATGTTAATGCCGTTATCATAACAGTATTTATTTTGTACACTATACTGCAAATCTCCATCAAAAATATAATTTCATTGTAATACACGATATCTGAGCATCACCAAAAAAGTTTTATGCGTATCACAGCATTACTATGGTGTTGACTTAAAGAGTTCTATGCATATTAGTTACTAACCTGTAGATGAACCAAAGTAGAAATCTTTCCAGACAAGTCCATGTACAAATAAACTATTTGCAGGGCTGACAGGTGAGCAGCATGCTCCAAGAGCCAAAGAGACATCTTTGTTATTACTTACTGGAAATTAGGGTGAGTTTTGTATAGCTTTTTGTGAGAATTAGTTTAGCTTTCATTCTGGGTTTGTTCAGGAAATCCCATTAAGAGACTATACTGCTCCTCAGGTTTTTTTTATAAAATAGGTATCTATATAGAGAGATGAATATGGATATATGTAGCTCACAGATCTGTTTTGAGAAATATGCCCTCAGAATCTATTGGCTTAGTATTCAACTTCTAGTTGCATTGGTTTGATATTTTAGGAGTTCCTGTGTCTAGAAAGGTATGGAAAATCTGATTATGATTTACATTGTGTGTGGACTTCCTGAGGCAGTTTTCCCAGTGCTGTTCTGCTTTAGTCATATTGTGAAACAAAGCTCCTTAGCTTTTTATCAAGAAGTGACTGACAGTAATCACATATTCTAGCCTGCATTGTTTGTCCTCAAAGTATAGAACTTCTATCCAGCTTGGCTAAAATCCAGGCAAATTTACCTTTTGGATAACAGCTCCTCAGAACTATTGTCTAGTTTTTTCTGGTAAACTTATCCACAAAAATTTGTCTAGATTTCCCTCTAGAATAATTTTTATGAAAAACAAGATACTGTATGAGATGCTGTTCACTAATACCTGCACAGTGTGGTGTTCTGAGAAATACACAGAATCTCCACAGCAAGGTTATTTTCTAGTTTCAAGTATGGCCTGCAGTCTGCGAGGCTCCAGAATCTGGGAATGCCACTCTAGGTGTCTAAGAACAGCTCTGTACCTGGCTCACTTGTTCTGATGAGGGCTTCAATAGTTCCAAACAGTAAGGCTCATTCATAAAACTAATGTAATTTTTAGGCTTTTTTAGCTTTTGCAGAAAACTGTGGCAATAACTAAGTGAAAGTTGGAAAGATTGTCCAGAAATAAACCTTTCTACCAGTGGCTATCAGCTAATACTGCTTTTGAAAAGTCACTTTCTAGAACAATGTTTTAGCAATATGAAAAAAAATTGAACTGTGCTGTTGAGGGACTCCTTGCTTCACAGTGTCTGAATTAATAAAACAAGGACTAGAAGTGAGTCATGTGCCTGATATTCCCTAAATATGGCTTTTGGCAGTGATGACTTTCTAAGAATTTACAGAGCACAAGTTGGAGTTTCGCCTCTCGTTCTCTCCAAAGAAAGAGACATCACATCAGCATACTGCTTCCAACATAAGTGATGTGTCAAAGGAACCAAATCTTTATGTAGGATAGCAAATTCTAGTTCTAGTTTTACCAGAACAGGGTCAGTTAGGACTAGCTATGTGGCTAAAGCTCCATGTTCATTAGAACAGTTCTGGGGTTTTTGCACTTGATTCTGACTGATCACCTCCCTGTTCTGAGCAAATTGAAATTAAACCAGATTTTCCTGCTAATGCCCCACATAGGTGACCTTAGGCTACTGTGAGAATGGCTTTGAATTCATTAATATATTTCAGTGTTCCTTCTCTCAAAGAGATTTTGCAATGTTCTTGGTGTCTGCACCTGCTTTTGCAAGGAAGGCAAGCCACCATTTTCTCAATCTAGGTCATGGTATCTAAGCAGTTCAGTGAGTAATGAGAAGAATAATCAGAAATAGTATTCCTAAAATTCGTTCTTAAGGAGTAGCTGTGGCAAGTTACAGTTTTAATCTGACACTTTTCGAATTAAATTCAGGGTGAATTGTTGTTGGTTCAGAACTTTTTTCTGTGGTGGGGTTTTTTCATTATTATTTTGTAATCTTTCCTAGCATTTCCATTGCTGCCAATTAGTGCCTTTAGAATTAGTGCCTTTAGAAGAGTTTAATTTTAGCTGTGTACAAAGCGAGGTGTAATTTGAGATGATATAAGCTCTTTAAGTGCTGGGACTCAGCTGACCCAAGATATCCTTCTCCCAGGTGTGATGAGCAGTTTTGCACATTGTGCCTCACTAATAGCCATTGTTTTCTGCTAGAAGCTCTAATTGCCCAACAGACTGAAACCCTGTTATCTCCTGTGGCCTTGGGATAGATCACTGAAACCTCTTCCTTTGAATGTGGTATTCACAAGTTTTATACCATGTTTGTTAATTTAGAATCATTGAGCAAGTCCTCTTCTACTTTTGGTGAAGAAGGTACTTTTACTTTGCAGAAGGAAAGACAGCCTTGGTGGATTCATATTTTATGCTTCTATCTACAACTACATTGGCATTACTCTGGCAGTAATAATTTTCTTCTTAAGCAAAGGCTGCTGAAGAATAAGTCCACATTACCTCATCTGAATGAACCTTTCTAAAGTACTCCCAACATTAATCAAAGAAATAAGACAACTAATAAGAAATTGGCAAGCAAACACTAATGAAATTTAGGTGTAGCAGGGAGGAATGATTTATGGTAATAGACACAGAACACAGAAGACCAAAAGGACATACAAAACCAGGAAGTTTATTTCCATTTTTTATTTCTTCTTTGGTCAGTTAGCCTGGAGGTGCTCATTTTTTAAGATCTTGTTTTCTTTTAAACTCAGAATTTATCCCTCAGGTGAATTCTTAGAATTATATGCATATTCTTCTCCTGGGTTGAAATTCCTCCTCTTGTTCTTATTTCTGTAAAACAAACTTGCCCTTGAGAGAAAATTTGTTCACCTTTCTACAGTGACCCTTTTCAAGATACATCAATGCATCCATTTCATCTGTGTAACTCATCATCTTGCCAAAAGGATCAGGGAATACACCAGAAAACTGAGGGCACTTTTTCTTCCCTATCATTATGTCATTTATGGTAGTGACTGATTGGGGCACTCCTTTTCAGTTGAGATAAGCCATTACTTAAAATAAGATGCAATTTATCAATGCTATCTACCTAAATGCAGTCAGCTGCCTTTGTGGGAGCTCTGTGACTCCTAATGGAAGGAAACTCTTGAAACAAGTAAGGAAAAGAAAAATATAAACTAAGTCAGTGGAAAGGGTGAGGCCATTTGCTGTGTAGCCAAGTAGCTTCCTGCCTGATTCTGAGTAGCTCCCTCTCCTATTTTTCTTGCTTCTTTGTGGTTTTCTTCTCTTATATTACTGGAGATGAAGGCACCTAAGAATGTTTCATTGGAAAATAATGGAAATGGGTTTTTAAAGTGAGTATTCAAGAACTTCTTTAAATCAGGCTGCAGAAGTGTTTCTATCACACCTGTCCCAACAAGGGGATGGCAATAATCCAAGGCATTATTTTCTGACTAGCATGTGTAGAAAAGGAACTGTAATACTGGTAAGTTCACAAATCTACTAGGCCAAGCCGACTACATAATATTCACACCTCTGTGGTTAACCCATGCTTTTGAAAATGGGGGTAAAGGTGGTGTAGCTCTTGCTGCTACCGATTGAATCCATGGCAGTTAACTCTTTCTACGTTGCCACATCCCTCCCAAAGCTTTGAAGTTCACCTCTCACTATTGTGCATTGGGTAAAAATAACAGATAAGCCAACCTTCTGATAATTTTTTGTGTTCCTGCGTTGGCAGACTTTTTCTGTGCTTAGCTTTTTAAACTTTTTGCAGCCTCCAGTAAGATACTTACATACTTGAAAGAAAACGTTGAGTGCTGCACTGTGTCTCCCCGTGCTGTAACATGTATCCCTCTGCAAGGCCCTGGAGGTGGGGCCAGGGTTTGGGATGTGCTGCTCAAAGGAGCACGGCCCGGATCGATTGTAGCAGATCTCAGTGGCTGTGCCCAAGAGGAATATGTGTGATCCTAACAGTAGCTGGGCCAGCCAGTGCCTTTTGAGAAACATTCTGTAGTTGAACTACTAGGAGGAAGTTCAAGCATATATTAGTAGTTTTATCATCCTGCTCCATAATGATTGTTCCATGATTGCTCCATATATTAAAGTGTGTTACAGTTTTGGGTACAATGATATCCATGCAAACTATTGCATGTCCCTTTCTCAACTACTTCAATTCTTTCCCTGCAGACTTGAGCTTTTCCTAATAATATATTCGGCTTAGTGATCTAAAAATAAAGTACAGATTCTCGCAGAAATGAATTAAGTAAACTTTTTACAATTGCCTTTTAAAACAAAAAAAAGGCCATTTAATTAATATTATTTATCAATATTAAGAATTTAAAACCAGACCATCTAAGTTACAAAAGACTAATACTGAATAAATATGTGTGCTTTAGTCTTTGCAATGTCGTTGTGACTTCTTTTTTTCTCCAAACCAGGTTTTTGATTCTAACCTGAGGAAAGAAGAGATGGAATTTTTGAACACTGTGAATATCAACAGAAAATTAATTTATCTAACCTATTCTCTGTGGAAAGAATAATTTGAAACCAGATTTTTCAAAACTGGAAAAGTGATGTAACTGAAACATTAATTAATTTTAAACTGAACAATAAATCTCAATTGTTCTCTTAGGTATTGAATATCACTCAAGAATCAATATAAGTGGTTTATATTTATTCTTATGTTAACAAAGTAATAAATTAATTTAATTTACTCTTTGTAGCTTTCTTACAGATACTGAAATACTTTCAGCATCTTCTCTGCTCTCTTGGAACTTTCTGGTATGGTCTAATATTGGTTGAGTTACCTCACAGTATTATAATTTTCTTCTGCCTGCATGTACTTAATTTAAGGTGTCATTTCAACCCATTTGAACCAATTAGTAAGGGTTGGGTTTTTTTCCTTACAGATTTTGAAAAGTATCAGTTACTTCAAGGCACATAAGAGCGTGCTACAATGCATGTAAATCTTGATAAATTATGCAAAATATGGAATATTTGTTCAGGGCTTGCAGCAGAATAATGAATCCGACCTTTATATTTCTTCTAGTAGTGAGAATTTTGGGGGATTCTGCAGGCCACTCTTGATATTTTCTTGGTGACCAAACCTGCACTCAGGTACTGTTTCACAGATCTCCTGCCATGACCCAGAACTTCAGAGAGGAATGGCTCCCTTTGTGACCTAAATTCCATCAGAATGAATAAAAGTAATTTTTGCTTATATGGACAAAGACTTTTGAAAGTACAAAAGGATGACATGTTAGAGAAAAATCCCTTGCTAATCTCTCTTGCAGGGATTGTCACGATCTTTTCAAGATGGATAGTGTTCAGACACTCCTCTGATGCAATTGGGATTTGTCCAGCTGCACTGGGAGAGTTCGGTCTGGTGGTGTCAGAGGCCACCAGTCTTTTGATATGCAGGCATTGGGTGGACCCCAGCTTACGGCTTCTTTTCTGACAAGATCAAAGCATTTTCCTCCAAGGAAATTGCTCTGTGACTAGCCAGGTTTCTGCAATCCCCAGCACACTAAGCTCTCCTTGGAAGTTCCACAAGAACTTTGGCTGTCACACACAATCAGTATTTTTTTATTGTTGTTCATGACATTCCCTAAATGTGAGTTTCTACTCATCCTGAAAACTTCCTAAGAGCATATACATACTCAGGATCGCTGTGAAAAATGCATCTGCCTCTTTATGCTGGTAGACATGTGCAGAACATTTTTTTTAACCAGTTTAGCCAGGTGAGGCGTCTGTTATGTGTCAGTTTGGTGTTCTGGTGTGTGCAGCCTTCCTGCTGGCATTTGGCCAAGACCTGCATTCTGGTTATTTCTGAAATGCATCAATAACATTGTGTTGTTCTTTCTCCTTATTTTGACCATAGGCAATTCCAGTGTCGGGTTCTCAAAGGAGCTATATCTACACTTGATTTCTGTAGTAGAAGTGCAAGCTTCCTTACCAGTGCACCAGGCAGTTGGAGAGGTACTGAGAAAGAGTTCTCCTTCTGTTGGTGGTTTGTTCTCTGGGAGAAGCTGGAGTATAACCCTAGTGGAAACCCCCTCGCTAAACACTTACCAGCAGCTACAGTTTTGGTAGAGTTGGCCAAACCAACCTGAGTTTACCTATGTTTGTGTTTCAGCCCTTGTAAGCAGGTTAGAACCTGTGCAGCTGAGCCATGTTAACCTATCTTCTCTGAGGGTTTAGACAGCCTTCAGTGCAAATCCAGCTGATATGCCTTCATTTGCCTGTGAAGGAAGAGTAAAGCTATATTTCAGTTTTCTCTCAGCCAAGATGTCAAGAAGGCTGTAAATGTGTGTGGTCCTCTAAGTTTAATGATGATTTTTGTGATACAAATACCCAACTTTTTGTAGTGGAACTGAAATTGCCTGCACATTTTGCCCAGTGCTGCACCTGGGTTGGGGCAACTCTTTGTATCACTATAAGCTGAGAGAGGCAGAGATGAAGAAGGACTTGGGGGTGCTGGATGAGAGGCTGGACATGACCTGGATACATGAGCTTGCAGCCCAGAAAGCCAATTGTATCCTGGGCTGCACCATAACCAGTGTGGGCAGCAGGGCACGGAGGGGATTCTGCCCCTCTGCTCTGCTCTGGTGAGACCCCACCTACAGTGGTGTGTCCAGCTCTGGGGTTCTCAGCACAGGAAAGGCATGGACCTGTCAGAGCAGGTCCAGAGGAAAAATACAAATAATGGTCACAGGGATGGAGCACCTCTTATGAGGAAAGGCTGAGAGAGTTGGGCTTTTTCAGTCTGGAGAGGAGAAGGCTCTGGGGTTATTTTATTGTGGCACTTCAGTATCTAAAGGAGGCCCTACAGAAAAGCTGGAGAGGGACTTTTTACAAGAGCGTGTAGTGACAGGACAGGAGAATGGCTTCAAACTGAAAGAGAGTGGGTTTAGTTAAGATATTGGTAAGAATTTCTTTGCTGTGAGGGTGGTGAGGCCCTGGAACAGGTTGCCCAAAGAAAGGGTGGATGCCCCATCTCTGACAGTGTTCAAGGCTAGTTTGGATGGGACTTTGAGCATCCTGGCCTAGTGGAACGTGCCCCTGCCCATGGTAGTGGAGTAGGCCATTCCAACCTAAACCATTCTATGGTTCTGTGATTTTACACTGCCTCTGACAATTAATTTGTTGGATGTCACATCTCTGAGTTGGTGTCCTCTCAGTTAGTAACCAATAGCCTGAACATGAAAGCCTGCACATCTGACTAATGAAACCCTGAGTCATTCTATCCTTTAATTAAAGCATGTTCCTTTAATATGTTCCTCTTACTTAAAATTATGTGAGAATTATTTCCTAGAGGAAAATGCCTAATGAATGCACTTTTATTTAGTATTTTCTATATGTTAGATAAATAAGGGGGAAAGCTTGAAATATCTGGGGTATGTCATGCAGTTGCAGGGGATGCATATGTCAACCTCAAGCATGATTTATCTTGTGTGCCTTTTCTGACAGTTGTGACTTAACGGCTATATTTTCCTCCAGGCTCTCAGGAGGCTAAATATCTTTTCAAGTTTCTAGCTTTGTGGTGGAAGAGTAAATGTCTGTTTGCCAGTGTAATTTATCTGAGTCATTCTGGGAGAGGCGTGGAGCAATTGAAGCGTGACTATTAGCATAAATAAGAGAGGGACCCTGTTCCTGAGGGTAGAGTACTCCTACTGTCTTTCAGAAGAAAGCTGCTTCCCCATAACAACTGCTACTGCCAATTGATGGGTGCGATGCTAGAAAAACCCAATATATTGAGCTTTGGCCTATTGTGATATTCTTTTGCATTTCAACTTGGAATTAATAAGAGCAGAGTGAGGAAGGAAGAGGAAAATTTCTGCAGTAAGTGCAACACTAAAATACTACCAGAGCTGGCATTTCCCACACACCAAAGGTGTTTTTTCCTCTAAAAGTTCGAAGGGAGAAGGAATTACAAAACCTAAACTCACTTCTGTGTCTGTCTTTAAGTAATACAGTGGTAATAGTGTTAAGTAGTTGCCATTGCCAATTTTGTTTCTAAAAAAATGCATTTAAAACTTTTCTTCGTGCTTTCAAGCATAGGTCTTTTACAGCATCCTCTGAACATGCAGAAGTAGGTTTTGGGTTTTTTTTTTTTTTTTTGGGTAGGGGGAGGTTTGTTGGTTTTGTTGTTGTTTGTTTGTTTGTTCGTTGTTTTTTTCATGTGGAAACACCAACACCTGGTGCTGTTTGACGGTGGCAGGAACTGAGTTTATCCCCCATGGGCCAGTTCTGGCTTCTGCCCCCCAGTGCGCAGCCTGGCACCATCCTTGCCCCGTCGGGCTGCCGCCTGCCCGGGGGAGCCGCTAGTGAGTCACTCTGCAGGCCACGAGTGCGGGTGGCAGCCACCGGGCCTGCCACGGCAAAAACACACCTTGGTGTAGTGAGAAAATGGAAGAGCTTCTTCCAGGTGTTTCCTTAAACACTGTCCTCTAAGAGGCAGAGCGGAGGTGGCACACGGGATGCTGCCTTTGGCCGTAGCCTTTCTGTGCCTACTCGAGGGGTAAGAAGGACGGGCGTGCGGGAAGCTGCCCCCGGCACCCCGGGAGGCGCAGGAGCCGTGCTCGGAGCCGGCCGGGCCGTGCCAACCTCTCCTACTCCGGAATGCCGGGTGCGCCCGGTGGCGGGAGGCGGCGGCTCCCAGGTCAGGGCCGGCAGGGCCAGGGGGTCCCGCGGGGGAGTTCCTCGCCTCACGCTGTCCTGTGCCTCCCGCTGCTGCGGCCCCGCGGGGTCGGTACCAGCCAGGCACAGCAGCGCCCGCGGCTGCTCACGCCCCGGCGGGCGGGGCAGGGCCGGGGCGGCGGGCGGGGGGATGTCCCGCCGGCGGTGGCTGGGCCGAGCTGGGCGTGCACGAGAAGGGGAATCGGAAACGGGGTGGAGAGCGGCAGCTGCAGAAACATTAAAACCACCGAGCCCCCCAGCCCGCCCACCGGAGTTGCTCCGCGGGCACGCAAGATGTGCGGGGCCGGTCTGCGCTCCGCGCCGCGCTTGAGCGAGGTAAGGCTTGGGGAGCCGCGGCCGCGCACTCCCCGCACCGTGGGGCCGCCTGAAGTCCCAGCGCTGCGGTCCCCGCTCGGCGCGACCCCCGGGACCACGAAACAAAAAAGAAGGGGTGGGGAGGAGGCTGCCTGGACCCCGGCGTGCCCCGGGAGCCACGCGAGTTAGAGACCGGAGCGGAGCAGGAGTGGTGCGAGTCTGAGCCCCGGAGCGGTGCGGGGCAGAAGCGGTGCGAGTTTTTGCCTGGCAGCGATGCGGACTTCAGCCGGGGAATAGAGCAAGGAGCTGAACCCACTGGTCTCGTACCTCTTGCTTTGCCCCGCTTAGGCTGCAGTTTAACAAATCTGCCTGTTCTTCTTTCCTTGAGTGATATTATGGGCTTCATTCTATTTAAATGTCCACTACAAAACCTTTATATGTAAAGGGAGTTTCCTCTATATGTGTATTCCATAATTATGCCCATTTCAAAAGCTTGCAATACTAGTTATTTAAATGCAAGGGGTTTTTTGACATTCTTTGTTTCAGACCCATGGAATGGGCTTGCTCTCTAGCTTAATTACATATTTTTCTTACTTTTCTAAACTTTTTACTGCTGTGGGTGTTGTAAGACATGTTCTTACTTGTATTTAGCAAGGGCACCCCTTACCTGTTTACAGCTTTGAGATGATCTCTTGTTTATATTTACATCAGTGAATTTGCCACTGTTTGAGATGGCATCAGTAAATTGCATAACTACCCCCTTCCAAAGTGTATTCAGACTTATTAATGGGGGTCTCCTGTCAAGTAATTTCTGTGCAGACTTTCACACATTTGGAGTTAAATCTAGTCAAGCAAGCCCTTTCCCTTTCTAGATCTCTACTGTTATAATTTCCCTCTGAAGAAAAAAGACTAGAACTTACTGCTGGGGAGCTTTGAGATCTTTTGTGTTGGAAGAAGTCCAGTAATGCAGTCCTTGCTGACTCCAACTTATTCAGTTCTGCCTGACAGAACTTTTTTTGTCTTATTAGCTTTACCTATTGAATATGCCTAACCACCTTTTAAACGTATTTTACCAGCTGAATGACACTGATTCATGTGTGAATACATTTATGACTCTAACGCACAGTTAAACCAGCAGATTATGTTAAACCCTTTAGCATTTGCTACACTATTTGTCTCCCTTCTTTAAAGTCTGGGTTTTGTGCCTCTTGTTCTCAGGGCTGCAGATTGTGAGGCTGTGCAGCAGTGCCGGGCAGGCTGTGGGGCCAAGGAGCTGCGGGGCTGCCACCGGGTTTGCGGTCGGTGTCACCGTCCGGTGGCCGCTGGGGGAGCAGTCCCCAGCCAGGCACCATGAACTCCGGCACCACTGCCCCGCAGAAGGTCACCAGCAACCCCACCAACACTGATGTCAACTATGTCATCAAAGAGCATTATAATTACACGGGCAAGCTAAATGAGAGTGTGGACACTGGAATTAAAGTGACGTCGGTGGTTTTTATCATCATTTGCTGCTTTATAATCTTAGAGAACATTTTTGTCTTGCTTACCATCTGGAAAACCAAGAAGTTTCACAGACCCATGTACTATTTCATTGGGAACTTGGCTCTTTCAGACTTGCTGGCTGGTGTGGCTTACACTGCCAACCTCCTGCTATCTGGACACAAAACCTACAGCCTGACCCCCAACCAGTGGTTTGTAAGAGAAGGCAGCATGTTTGTTGCCTTGTCAGCTTCTGTGTTCAGCTTGTTGGCCATTGCCATTGAGAGATACATCACCATGCTGAAGATGAAACTCCACAATGGCAGCAACAGCTTCCGCTCCTTCTTGCTGATCAGTGCGTGCTGGCTCATCTCTGCGATCCTTGGGGGACTCCCAATCATGGGCTGGAACTGCAAGAACCTCTTGTCCAACTGCTCCACCGTGCTGCCTCTCTACCACAAGCACTATATTCTCTTTTGCACAACTGTTTTCACTGGCCTTTTGTTATCTATTGTGGTCCTCTATTGCAGGATCTACTCCATGGTGAGGACTAGGAGCCGCAGGCTGACATTTCGGAAAAACATTACCAAAGCTACTAGGAGCTCAGAAAAGTCACTAGCCTTGCTCAAGACAGTGATCATAGTCCTGAGTGTCTTCATTGCCTGCTGGGCTCCTCTGTTCATCCTGCTTTTACTGGATGTGGGATGCAAAGTGAAGACCTGCCCAATCCTCTATAAGGCAGAGTATTTCTTAGTATTGGCTGTGCTCAATTCAGCCACAAACCCTATCATCTACACCTTGACAAACAAAGAGATGCGGAGGGCTTTCATCAAGATTTTGTGCTGCTGCAAATGTGCCCCAGCAGATTCTGGGACCAAATTCAAACGGCCAATCATTGGGGGGATGGAGTTCAGCCGGAGTAAGTCTGACAACTCCTCACACCCACAGAAGGAGGACGGTGACCATCCTGAAACCATCATGTCTTCGGGCAATGTTACCTCATCTTCTTAGGAGTAACCATGGGGGTGTATTTCAGAGTCTTCCTCTGAAATCAGAGAGCTGGGACGCCTCCTGCTCACAACAGCAGCATTGGGCTGAGTGAGCAAGTAGCATTAATGAGGCAAACGGTGCACTTGCGAGGCTGGAGTTCAAGAAATGGGACAGACTGTTCTGGCTTGAAAATCTATTTCCCTGGAGCATGTTTTGTCTTTGCACTGAGGCAGCTCAGGATTGTCCGGCGCATTCATATCCTGAAATCTCCTTAGTAACTCTGAAAGACTGATGCCTTGGTGAAATGATGCCTGGTGTGTGTGAGAGAAAGAGAGAGGGGGAGGAGGGAAAGGGAGAATGAATCTTTTTTTTTTTTCCCTGTGAGAAGAATGTGAAGTTTTTTCTCTTCACAGCAAACCACTGACACAAAGATCTTTCTGTACTGAATTTAGTGGTGGCTCTGGTATTGTTGGTAAGAAGTGTGTTTGTTTAGCACATAACATGGAAAGAGATCACACAAATATAACTTAGACCACATACAACCATAATTGGCGTAATTTTGCAGAGCTTTTAGTTAAATCATAAGGTTTTATTTGCAGAGTCCAAAGCTCTTGGGGTTTTTCTTAGCAAGATCATAGCTGTGAATTTTTGCTGTCAGTCTGTATTACATTTGAAGAACATGAGCTAGATTCTGCAGTTACTTTCACCTGTACAATTCCATTGGCTGTGTCAGATTTAATGGAGTAGCTCAGAATGGCATTTGGCCCCATATTTTGATTGTCTTTTTATTCTATAGCATTAAATAAACTGCATTATCATGAAAAATGCAAGGTAGAACTAAACATCATTTCTCTTCAAGATGACTGAAAGTCTACAAAATAGTAAAAAATACTATTGTCAACAGCAGAATTTTTGCCTAAGTAAGAAGAGCTAAAAACTGAAAGGGTATTTCCGTGTCAGGTTCATGGTATTTCCAAAAGTAAGGATCAGTTGGAAAATCAGAAAAGAGTATGTCGGGTTTCAGAAAAAATAAAAAGAAAGTTGAAGTGAAATGACTATAGATAAATGCACTTCCATAACAAAATGCAATACATTTTGGCACATTTTATTAATGTTTATAATTTCAGCAAAGATGTCTGTATTTTATATGGAAGAAATACCTGTCGTTAAATTGAATGTATTTGTTTTACAGTATCATTTTTACTTCTCTATTTTTCTAACCTGTGCTAATGGGGTTGAATGTGTACAATGTAAATAAGATACAGGAGTCTTCATGCGCCTAGAGTATTACTGTAACAAATGTGGTATATCTGGGTTAGCTGAGAACAATTGACTGATCTACAGTCACTGGCAACTCCTAGGTCTGGTATTTTGTAAAGAAAATGTATTGCCTTTGTAGTAAAATTTCCAGTGCAATTAAACTGTTGTTTTTTTTTTTTTTTTCCCTGGTTTAAAAAATAGTATTTAAAGTGTTTCTGACTTTTATTGTTCAATTTGCACATAGCTTTATTGACTTCTAAACATTAATAAACTGATTTTTAAATGATTCTATTATCAAATTACTAGCAGTTTTGTACTATTGTGGTGGTTTCATGCCAGGTGTGTTTCCTATTGACAGAAGTCAGTGAAAGAATTCCTTGATTTTAGTACATGCTGGGATTGAGTCAGTTCTGTTGATACATAATGTGTGTAATGTCACAGGATCTTGTAAAACACAAAATGAATTTTAAAGTGTAAGTTTTTTGTCAGCATGTGCTGTATGGTTGAAATGCCACTAGAAGAATCTCTACAATAGCAATCCTACCCCAACAGCCAATGAAGTAGGAAACAGCCAAACAGAAGGAAAACCAGATGGCTGCCAGTTTTACCATGACTACCTAGAGTGGAAAAGTGAAGTAATTCACTTTTATCTCCAGTATAATTCATAAGTTCAATTCTCAGCTTATTGCAAACGTCAAGGAAGTTTATGAAACACAGAATGATGGCCTCAACTGTGCAAGTGCTGCAGCTCCAATGGCTCCTCCAGCAAAGACCATGGCAGTGGAGTTGAATGGATACTGTGTTATTTCTTCCAAAGGTTTGCCTTCCATTTCCTTTCTTGTGGCTGTTCCCTCTCAGTATTACTTTTAAGTTCCATGGAGCTCATACAGGATGCAGTTGGAGTGTGAAGATAAACCTCACCTTCTCATACTGTATGTCATCCCTGTGCAGGGTTTATTGTGGGAAATGAGAGCCTACTCACCGAGGAAGGCTCTGGGTCATAACCTCACTTCCTGAAGGAAATTCCAAAAATGCCCTGAAGACAAAAGAGTGGAAACAGGCTGGAATTTCTCTCCATCTGTCTGCCTGTACGGAAGGAATGATTTCATGTGTGCTCACTTCCTAGCCTTTTAATTAGTGACCTGAGCAGGGCTGGAAAAAAATGTCAAATCTGTATTTGTGCACAAGATAAAGTGTCTTTTGGCTCAGGCCTTCATTTGGACAGGGATGGTTTACCCTGGGTGCTGACAGTCATGAGGGAAAGCATTGCTTTGTCCCAGGGATAAAGTGACTTATGTGCAGAGCACCAAAAATGTATAAACCATGAAAGTCCAAGTTAAACCCTCATGCTACCAGTGAGTAAATAAAGGCAATGTAGGAGGATGAGGCAATGCACAGGGACATCTGAATTTGTAGGGGTGTTTTTATCTGAGAGACTGGGGCCCTTCTGCTCCTGAAGCCTTACAGGCATTAACGTTGTTTGTCCCACACATGTGAGATCCTGTGACAAGAGCTGGGCTGTGTCATCACAGCACGGTGCCACTGACCCCTTGTGACCACCACTCTGTTTCTGTACTGGGAGCTGATAGCCCACAGGTGAGTCACTTCCCTTCCCTTTGCTGGCATTTCTGTATCCCTTGCTTATCTGTCTCATCTAAGCACTGTGGGCCTTTGTGGGAAATGACAGTTTCCCTTATGGAGGTGACTGTATGATGGGAGCCCAATTCTGGGAGGGAACTCAAAGCCCTGTGTAATTCATGGAATAAAAGATGTGCACACCCCAGAGTGTGGGTCACTGGGCCATGGGAAGCATTTCCTACACTTCTAGTCATGGTGACTGAAATCTGCTTCCTCCATAGAAACTCCACATCTAAGCAAGTAGACAAGATTCGGACAGGCAACAATAACTGTAATAAAATAATAACATTAATAACAATAAGGGTTCCTGCTGAGAAAAAAATAAAAAGGCCATTTTGTCCTGCTCCTGGGGGGGATCCCTGCAGCTCCTCAGCCTTGGCCATGCATTCCCAAACACCAGCAGGTTAGGCCAGAGGTACAGTTCATTTTTGAGGCTGCAGCGTAGAAAGCTCTCTTCCAAGCCCTGGCCTGCCTTCTGAGTGGATGGAAAGGGCATGCAGCTTTGTCCTGGTACTGGCCACGTGACAAACAGGCAGAGAAAATGAACTGGGAACTGAAAAGGTGCATTATACCAAACGTCTATGTGAAATAGAATAGCCTGAATTATTCGGAGCAACCTGGTCCTTTGATGTTTATTCTTTTTCCTAGCTGCTCTTCCAGTGCAAGGAATACAACAGGCATAGAAAATTATCATAAAATCTGCCTGTTACTTCCCTGGCAACTCCCTGCCCAGGTATTCCTGTGTGAGAGCCAGGTGTAGCAGGGTGTATATTGAGCAAGAGAGGAGCTGCAGCTGGAATGCCCCATGGACTGCTCAGCAGGAACCAGCCTTGGGCTTGCTGTACGCCACAGGCTGCCAGAACTAAAACCTATAGGGAACAGAAAGGTGTAAAAATACTGTTATCCATCCTTTTCTTACCCTGTCACCTACCAAATACAGAGATTGCCCAACTGTAACATTTCTTAATTACTAATCTGGCCTGGAAGATCTCAATCCTTGTTGCATTTTGTATGGGCTGAGGCATTACCAGATGTTGTAAAAAGGGTAAAACTGACAAAGCATTCAGAAACATGGATATGCAAAACAGAGCTATGTAACCTGCTCAGTTCTGAAATGCTGGAAACTCCCCAAGGTTCTGAAGTTTGCCAGGAAAATATCTATTGTATTTCAATAATTCCCCATATTGTTTTGTTGGTTTTTTCTTTTGAAAACGCAATTAACCCAATAGAACTAAAGTGTCAAGATGTAAGAAACAAAGAAAGAAACCCCAAACAAATCTACCTAAATAACCCCAAACAAAATTCATCTAAATTGGGTTTCTATAATTTGCTTTCACAAACTTTTCTAATCCAGTCTTTTTATTTACAGATGGAAAGAATTTCCTCATTAGCTATCATCTGATTTATTTTGATAGAACCTTATTTCTTTTTACACAGTCGGCAAGAATTGCATAGGGTCACAAAATCTCCCTTCAACTATTACTCTATGCAGAGAATTTTCCATGGTAATTAACAGTAAGTAAATCCACACATGAGCTGTAAGAGCATGTGACATAGTAACTTATATAAGTTTTCTGCTGAAATAAGAAGTGCCTGGAGAGACCTGAAACCCGAGCAGCCAATGTGAATTACCATATTAGCCAAAGGATTGTTTGGGTGTGTTTGGGGGGGGCTGTTTGTTTGTTAATTTGGTTTGGTTTGGTTTGGTTTGAGGGGGGGGGTTTTAAAGTTTGAAACATAATTAGTACAGATTATGAGATCCACTGAAGAGAATGACAATGTTAAGGACCATGTCCCTTGTGACACTAGGACGACACAACCCCTGTGTGTCACATGTGTGTCACAAATTCTGAAACGCTGTATCAAAGCAGCAGCAGCAGATACTTGTGCATCTACTATTGTACAATGCAACACTGTATTGGAGCTCCCCAGGCCCGCTCTTTGCTGCCAGATCCCTCACTGTTCAAAAACCCTGCACGGCAGCAAAGCGGGAAGTGTTTCCTTGCGCTTGCAGCTTCCGTGCTACCTTCATGAGACAAAAAGGCAGGAAATCCCATCAGCCACACCCAGGAATGCTCCGGCTTGGAAAAATCCTAATAAAGCAGAGTTCACAAAGCTCTGTCAACCCTCTGTGAACCTTCCACTGAGCCTGCGGTAGCAGTCCCATAATGGAAACCCGATACAAAGGCCAATATTTATTTTGAGCTTTTGTGAATGATTGCTTGGAAAAGACCCATTTTTAGGTGCACAGTACAATGACTGTACATAAAAACGGCTCGTCAGAAACGTGTGTGACCGAAGCCACATTGAATATTAAGATGTGTCTGTAGCAATTGCACTGTTTATTCAGAATCACTCTACTCAGCTAAAAGTGGAATTAAAATACCTAATGCATGGCTTTGAAAACAAATGGACATTTGGAAAACACAGGCTAGAGGGAGATCACCAAATAAATGCTGGGTTAAAATTATCTGCTGGGTTTTGTGAAATCACGGATGAAAACTGTTTCACTACCTGTGAAAAATTTGGTGTGAACCACAGGTAACAGCTGGCACTTACAGGTCGTGACCTGAGCTGTCTGCTAAAGGCAGTTTTGCTCTCTTAAACACAGAAACACTTGGCATATGCCAAGACTTCTTGACTTAGCAGAATAGTGGTGTAAATTGCTGGAATTCTGTCTCAGACAGATTCTTGTCCACACTGAGCAGCTAGAGCTGAATAATGTGAAGGAGAGGGTGTGCATTGCTTTAGGCAATAGAAATAGAATTTATATGGTTAGAATGTACAATAACAATTTTCATTATATAAAAACTGTATTTGGCACAAGATTGTAATTGAGAGTATATGGGAGAACAGGTTTCAGGGACAATTTGGGATTGTTGGGGGAGGGAGCTGGGCTACGGTGTGATATTTTCCACTTGAAATGAAGGAATCCTCTGTGGTAATGCAGACACAAAGCTGAGGATTTTGAGAATTTTCACTTGTGAACTCTATCCTTAGATCTGTAGTTCTTTCCTGAGCAACCCTGCGCAAGGTCTCATGAACCCTCCCACACAGAGATATGTATAATAGACACACAGGGGTGTTTACAAGTGAATACTATGAATTTTGTGGTACTGTTCAAAGAGCTGATATCTGTGTCATTTTGAATAAGGGGGAGAGTCTGCCAGGTCAATTATTATCCAGCTACTTGCAGTGTTTCCTTGTGCTTTGATGAGCTGGATGCTGCTGTATCAGTTACTCTAAGGTGGAAGAAAAAGAAAATTTCTACCAACATGTGCAACTCTATCCTCATGTTTGGAAGAAGGATCAAGAGGTTAGCTGGAAAACACATTCTGATGAGCTGCTGAAAAACAACACACAACAGCCTGCATTGTTATCTTTCTTGCTTTCAGGCAAGACACAACTATGGTCTAACGATTTCTGCTAATCTGGTGACCGCTTCGATGCCTGTTGTACAAGGAATCCATGTGAGCCATTTCCCAAACACCAGGCACTTCTACATTTTTTTTTATTTCCATCTCAACTCCCACTTCTACTGCTGGTTTAGGCACGAGATAAGAAATTGCTGGCAGCTAGTGTGTACTTCTCTCTCTGATCAGGGTTATATGATCCATGCACCTTTTGAACAAATCCTGTATGTTGGCACAGAGACGTTACTTCAAAGCAGCCTACAACTTTATTCCAAAAAGTGTAACAACTTTTTTTTCCCCTGCTGTTCTCAGAAATTCAATACATTTTGCATTTTATCAGCTCTCTTACTGTTTTTCTATGTCATATTGCAAATGTTGTTTGAGGAAACCTTTCAGCTTGACTTTCATCTCAGAGACTGTCCATTTTCCAAGCAGAAATATTTGAATTTTATTCTTCTAATAAAAAAAAAAAAATAGATGTGAGGGAGAGAACTTGTTTGCACAACTAAGGTGATAGCGAAGGAACACTGAATCTTTCAACTTGAAATCGTTCATCAGTGAATGTGACTCTAGTCAGGACTCTAATGATACAGGGTGAAGATTTCTCTTCACTAAACTTGCTGAAAAATGCAGAGGCTTTAAATAGGGTTCAGACAACAAAGCAAGGCGCTTTATTAGGATGAACTAACATAAAAGGCTCAGTGAGCAAAGCCTTTTCCCACCACATCGGCGAGAATGGGGAAACACAATACTCGGCCCAGCAGCTACGCTATGGAAGTATGCTGGGTGGTACAGAAAGAAAACTTTTTAAAGCTCCAGACAAAAAGCAGAGTCTGTCTATAGAAGCCAGAACCAGTTAAAACATGTAAAGTATTTCAGAGAATTTTCAAACTATTTTGATGTTTGAGGATTCAAAGTACCTTAGTATTTCAGAATATAATTAAGGGTGGTTGGTTTTTATCGTTATTTTATATTTTTTAAGAAGCACGGCTCCTGCACTTGAGCACGGGCTCTTTCTTTCCTGCAGTCACACCTCGCCGTTCCCCAGCTCCGAACACACAACCTGGGCCGGGAACGGCGGCTCCCAACCCTCAGAAAGGCCAGCAGCGGCTCCGACGGGCACCTTCGGAGGCGAACACGACCCTCCCTTCCTCTCTGGGCCTTTTGGAGGCCAGCGAGGCCGCTGCCGCTGCCCTGGTCCCCGGGTCCCTTCCTGCGTGCTGTTCCTGCGCTCCGCACTGTTTTCCTGCCGGCCCGGCGCTTCCTGCGCCGCCTTTCCCTTCCCCGGCGCTTCCCGGCGCAGTCTGGGGCCACGGGGAGCCCCGAGCCGCAGCGGGGGAACCGCAGCCACCCCCGAACCGACAGGACAAACCAACCCGAACAGACAGAAAAAACACTGAAAATAGCTTTTATCTTGGTGATAAGCACATGAACAAAGAGCGTGTACTGTGAGGGGGAGAAGTTTAAAGGGTCTCGCAGGAGTTAAAGGCAGTCCCGGGCGGCGGGCGCGCTGCTGCAGCTGCAGCCCCCGCATCTCTCAGCCCTCGAAAGGTTTCAGCAGCGCCTCAGAGAGCGAGAAACGCCGCCCGGCTCCGCCAGCGCCGGGTCGGCCAGCGAGTGTTAAGCCCAAGCCCAAAAGGTGAGAAGCCAAGAGCGGCAGCTGCAAAGCCGGCCAGACTTTCACAGACACAGCGTTTTCGCTGGTCCTTAAGTTCTTAAACAAGTCTATTTACTGCAGAGTATTTCACAGGAGCACCAATTCATCCCCTTCAGAGCAGCCTTTGAGCGGTGAGCGGCCGGGCCGAGCCCCCGCCCCTCAGGCGAAGCGAGGCAGCCCCTGCCGCGGATAACTCCAGCCTCCCGGGCAGCCTCTCCTCCTTGTGGCAATGTGGGAACAACCAGACGTCTTTTTCTTTTTCTTTTTCTTTTTCTTTTTCTTTTTCTTTTTCTTTTTCTTTTTCTTTTTCTCTTTCTTTTTCTTTACCCCCCCCCCCCCACCCCCCCCCAAAAAATGCATTGCAGGTTCCAGGTCTAGCATTGTCTATGAAAGGATTTTTGGTGAAAGCTCGATATTTATTTTCACTTGGCTGTGGGAGGTGGCAGGGCCGAGGCTGTGCCCGGGAGGGCCCCCAGCCCCTTCAGCTCGGGTGGAGCTCAGCCTGGGCGCTGCTCCCTTCCCCCGGGGCAGTCGTGGGGAGCCCGGGGGCCGTAACGGCGGGGGGGCGGGGGGGGGGGGGGCCGCCG
>WEKY01003094.1:322-47651 GCA_013390045.1 Picathartes gymnocephalus | reverse complement strand
TGGGGCCCAGCGCAGGGAGCCTGGTCTCTCGGGCATTGTGTCCAGGAGGAAGGAACACCTCCGGTCTAGATTGATTTGTGCCCTCACGCTATGGGGGGCTGTGGTGTTTGCGTGGGAACGGTGTAGATTTACAGTAGTCGTGGTGTGTTCGTGTGCTCCTGTAAGTCTTTGTGGCTACAAGCCAATGCCCCAGCTGAAGTGCAGGCAGAGTAGATGCTGCTTTTTGAAATTAAAGCCCAGAGTAATGAAGTCTTGGTAGCTGGAGTTTAATTACAAAATTCATTGAGCACACGTGCGAAAGCTGAGGCACAGATCATAGACAAAGCATTTATTTCAGTCTTGCCTTTACTGTGGTCCTTCAAACTTACCTGAGTATAGTTATCTCTGATCCGCCTGTAGGGAGCCTTCTGGGAACAGGTTACTGAAGACACAAGACCCAGAACAGGCTGGTACCACCCCAGCCTGACACGTTGGGAATTATGATACAAATTAATGCTTGCTCCAGGAGACGACCCAGCTTTCTCACACAGGTTATCAAGCAGCCTTCACACTAGCCTTGGTAGATCTTGTGTACCTTTATGCAGATACTTTGTTGATAAAACAACCCTTGTTTTGATCTTCCTTCTTGAAGAAGTTTCCTTGGGACTGGTTCCTTTAATCAAAGCATTTATTTGTAGGGATAGAAAGGACTTCAAACAAACAAAGTCACGCAGGTACGCTGGAGAAAGTGTAAGTATTCCTAGAGGTTATGCTTTCTGTCCTGTCTGACTGTGTACCTGCATGAAATGAGGCTAATATCGCTCTGGTCTACACTTGTCTTCAGAGCGAAGTGGAACAGATAGCAAAGCGTTTTTAGGTGTATTTAAAGGCATTTTGATATGTGCCACTTGCAGCCTCAGCCTTTTTTGTGGCCTCTACTCTCTTTCTGTTATGGGAAATCAATGTAATAAAACTTCTCCTTCCCTTCTAAGTGAATGTCATTGTTATAATACAATGAGTCAGGAAAGAAACAATATTAACTTCAAAATAATGGCAGTCAGAACTCACCAGCATGAGTTCTCCCTCCTTCCATCAATCAGCTGGAATGCCTTAACTGTGTTTTCTCATTGTGATTAGAATTTGGCAATAATTTAATGAAACTGAAAGTGGAAGAGTTCCCAGAAATCAGAAGTAGGATTTTCACTGATATAATTGCACGAGACCTCCTATTCAGTCAGGAAACTGAAAAAAGCTTGTCCCCTGTGAGCATTGCTTGGGTACATCAAGCAGGTCCACATGTGTCAGGGTTTAGGAAGTACTATAATTATGACTTTAACATGTTCTGAGCCTTTATGGCACTTAACAACTTGAGAAACTTGCACATTCAGGCAACACTGTAATCCCTACCTTTTGTTAGGTTATAGGTGTGGAAAGGACGTCAAAAAATGAACTCCTTACATGAAGGGAGAAACAAACATGACGTAGGTTTCTGCTCAGTTCTCTTCTAGGGTGGCTGGCTGCTGAGCTGGCTTTGGTTCTGATCGTGACCCTCTGTGGCCCATGGCATGCTGGCCTGGAAACATTGTGTAAATGGACTGCCCCTAGAGGCTGGTTGTACTCTGCCATTAGCCCTGCTGTTAGACTAGGAATTTTAGACAAAGGTGGAGGTTGTGGAGGATAAATAAATCCTGCAAATTAAATAAAAGTTTGGTCTAACAGAGGTGGTCATAAATGTAATTCATAAGGGGTTCATGAGCAGATTTCCCATGCTGTCAGGGTGATGCTCAGGGGTGCAGTCACTCTCACACAGACTGTGTGTTACTGCTGTGTCCATTACAAAGAAATGTCTGGCCTGTTTGACTGGTTGTGGCTGAGGTACAGCAGTTTCTGTTGCTGATGATGTATGAGAGGAGAATGTAAACGCTGTCATTTGCCTTTGACTCCTCGTTCTGAGTGGCTGTGTGTGCCTTTGCATTTCAGTTAAATGAGCTTGATCTGGAGAGAGATTTAGGGAAGAGGCTTGGACTTTCGTCTGCCTTGATCCCAGCAATCTCTAAAATGTTGCTGCAGTATCTGGTGAATTTATTAGTTTGCAAAGGTGAAGTTTGAAGTGTAAGTTAGATGAAAAGCAAAAGAAGACCAGAAGAACAGGCTGCCCTTCTTCTTTCCATTTGTAGCTACACGTTTCTGGAGGTTTGTGTTTGAATTTAATTTACCTTTCACATGGAAGGTACATCAAGTGCAGACACGTCTCCTCTGTGCTTTGACCTGGTCAGCTGAGCCTGAATGCTGTAAAGCTGGGTAACCACAAGGCAACCTGAGATAATATACCATATTTTGTGTGGCTTACAAGTTTCAGCAGTGCTAACATGGCTAGCTGCTGTCCGGACTTGATTTCTCTTTCATCCCTCCAGCCCTAGATACTCTAATTTATCTGCCCTCAGGCGTGCAGATGTACCCAAAGCTGTTTTGATTGCAGAAGCATTACTACAGTTCCGTTTGTGGTTTCTCTGTGAATTTCAAAAGCAAGCTTTTATATGTAAAGTTCTAGGGAAGTTGAAATTAGACTGTTTACTTGTCTTTTTTGGAGCAGGATGAAAGTTCATATTTTTTGTCTTGCTTTTCGTAAATTTTTTTATTTCGTTGGTTTGGTTTGGTTTTTTTAAGCAGCTCAGGTGTCACCTCATTATTCCTTGTTCAGTGGTCTGTCACGGGGCTCTGCTGATGGGTCTCTAAAAGGCACTCTATGTTATTATACAACAGTTAATTAGCAATGGGACTATGAATGGAAAGCATCATAAAGCAGAAAGGAGACTGCAAGAGTAGTGCAAGGATGATACTCATCTAATGCAGATATCACACTCAGAGTGAATTTGTTCTTGGTACTAGGTGGTAGAAGTTCCATCAAAGTTGATAAAAGGTCAGGCCACTTAGACAAGACCTGCATCTGACCCTCTCAGTGGTCACAGCCTAACACATTGGCACTGGCTCTGGGGCAGACTTTGCACTCTTGAGGTCAGTGAAAGATTTACCATGAGTTTGGATGGAAGTGGTGTTGGAACTCTTGTGAAAAATGAGTGATTGTTGCAGTTATTACTTTTTCCTCTGCTGCTCCTTGCATGCCCTCTGCGTTTTTGCTCTCCAGCATGAAAGGGAAATCCGGCAAAGTTGATCACGCCTGTGAGTTTCAGAACGGCAATCTGAGATGTTTAGAAAACCCAAACTTCAGCCCCACCCTGCCAGGCATAGTTGAATGTGTGGTTGAGCAAACTCAGACAGCCTGTATCAGCAAGAAAATAAGTAGTTTTTTGCTCATTCTTGAGAATCCAGAATAGAGAAAAACAAGTGAATGGCAGCTGTGTGAGGCTCTATTTCTTTGCATGAAATGGAATTCATGTCCTAGGCATGTGAAATAATATTTTTTCCAATTTAAGGTACAGAACAAGAACTGCAAATGGTGGGCTCCTTCTCTGAAAGGGCTGGAACATAACAATTGAGTTATGAGCTAAGTCAGCCTCTGCTATCTCAGTTAATTTGCACTAAATCAAAAAACCACAAAACAAATTAAAGGTAAGTCCAGGTTCCTCATAACTCCACCTTGTAGTAGATTAAACAGTTAACCAATAGTTTAGGAGGTGAAGTTGAAGGTTATCCTGTGGGCCAAGGACATCCACACTCATCTGTGCCAGACAGAGCCTTTCTGTCTCAAGCCTTCACACATAATAAGAATGATAGGGTTATCCACTTAAATACATTTTATTTTTCTTTAATCTCTCAGAGTGTGCATCTTTGTTTGAAACTCAGGTTGTGGGGAAGACGAACCCCTTCTGAGTCTGCTGTGGTTTGCTCATTCTTAAACTTAGGTGATTCCTGGAACCTGGCTATTATTCTTCTTTCAGTTTTTGGAACCTGCTTCTGCCTTTCCTGATTCTTCCCATGGGGTAATGGTATGACTGGACACAGGGGGAAACACTGTTTTATGTTCCATAAGGGATCAGTCAACATGATCTACAAACTTGTAAGTTATGAAACTTGCAATATCATAAAAATCTTAGTGTTGCATAAATTCTTGTAACAGAAAACATGATGGAAAAATAAACTAATATATTGTCATATATATATACTCGTAAAGAGTATAGAAGGTCATCCTAGAGACATTTTTAACTTGTTTTAATTACCTTTGTGGATGAGGACTTGCAAGTACTTTAGGCCATCTATCCTAGAACTTTGCTATCCTTACCACTAAAATCCCTATGATTCTCTTTTTGCAGTTTAAGTCCATCACTTCTTATTCCATCTACTTTGCCTATAGAGGTTAGTCTTCCATTTGCAGTTGTGGAAAAATTTTATGTATTTAAAATCTGGCAGGCTGATACTTCATCCTCTTAGTTTTTAGAATAACTGATGAAAGTAATCATTCCTCAAAGGTAATTTTTTTCTATACCTCCAGTGATTTTTGTTTTTTTCCCTCTGGACTCTCTTTAATTGAATAATACTTGATGTGAGCATGCATATACATTTTTAAAGAATAAACTAAATGATGTTAGAGCTTTGAACAGAAAGCATCATGCACAGCAAATAGCAATGTCTATGTGAATACATCATGTTATCAGTTTTAAAAATGTCTTTTAAAATTAATGTGAATGCCCCCTTTTAACAAACACTAGTGAAGACAGTGTACAGGACTGTTCCAAATGCAAGCAGGCTGTGTCATCAGCCTATCAAAAGCTGTTTTAAGTGTCAACTAGGATGAATGGGAAACACTGGCTCCTAATGGGGACAATTTTCTAATAAAAGCAGGGGAAATGTTCCTGCCTGCATTTGGATTTGTCTACAGATTCTCTCTGAAATGATTGTCTGGTTCTTCTTGGTACTTGTTAGTGAAAACTCATGGAATTCTGTGCTGATAGAATTCTTGTTTGGTGCTTTCCTTGCAGCCTGTCACCTGTAAAGATTGCAGAGAATTTGCTCAACCAACTCAGCGTATCACAACTTAGCAAACAGGAGCTTTTGCTCTTTTCATTGTTTTCTGCCCCAAAACTAATTTAAACCCAGTTTCCTCTGTGACTGCTGAGGGCAATGGAATGTGTTTTCCTATGGATGTGTGTTCCTGTGCAATCATTTCTGCCATCCTTATCTTTGTTACAGCCTTCTGACATCTCAGTATTCCTACAGCAACCAGGCAGCGGAGAGGGCTTTTCCAGGATTCAGCAATAGTGGCAGCCCCGGGAAATCCCGCTGCTCCGGGATCTTCCTGTTCCTCCCACCTTCACCACCCGCCTGTGTGCACCCCCTACTTCTTCTAGTCTTATCTGCTTCTCACTTTCCATTAAAAACTGCTCACGTCGTAGGGCAGAAGAGAGCTGCCAGGAGGGGAGGCTTACAGCACTGATTTGGGGGAAAATAGAAAGGAAATGCATTGCTATCCCGGAGCAGGAGAAATGGTCCTACCCCAGCTGTTAATTTTCCCCTGAGCCTGAAACAGCTGTCAGCGGAGCTTTCCCCCTTTCTGTTGCACTCCTGGTTTATCCTCGCACTCCTCCTGTGCTCTGCCTAGAAGCAGTGTTTAGTTTGACCTTACTTAGGTGCCACCTTACATACCCCGACAAAAAAGAAGAGTCAGCCGTTGAACTTGTGATTAGGTAATGTGTAATCAGGTAGCAAGGGATTAATTAGTTCACTTCCGAGCTAGTATCGCGGACAGGTCTTGGGTGCTTTAGTCAGAGTGGCTCAAACAAACCCTCGCCGCGACTCTGGGCTTGGCTTTCAGCCGCACCGCGGGAGCCGAGGGACCCCGTGTGGGAGTGGAATTGTACCTGGATGCATCCCAGCGCTCGTCGGCTGCCAGTCCCGCAGAGGGGGCGGGTGGGATGGAGGGGGATGGACAGGGTTGGAGCGCGGCACGACCGACACCTGGCGGCGGGACGGACGCTTCTCCCCCTCCCGGTGCCTGAAATGCAGGGATACCCGTGCTGCAGGCCAGGAATTACGGAGCGCAACCACGTGGTAAAGACAGAAGTGTGATACAGGATCAAATGTATGCAGGGAAAGGATTTAAAATAATCTAAAGAAGGTCATAAAGTGCCTTTGTTTACAGGAGAACTTTTTAGATTCAATGGTATTTAACATTTCTGTTGTTCTGACTGTAGCAATTTAGTCAGAAAAAGATGGAGGTGTGAGCAGAAGAGAGGATGCTCTTACCAGATTTTTGTTTCTAAGGCAATAGAAAAGTTGAGACAATAGTTTTTACAAATGACCTGTGGGGCTGTGACTGCAAATCTATTTCCAGATTAGCCAGAATGTGCCACTGAATCTTATGGAATCTCATTGGAGACACTAACTGCCCTAGATTCCTAGGATTTTTTATGGAGGCTCTCAATATGGTACCTAGATGCAGTACTGAACTGTTAAAAGTACATGTATCAGCTTTATGCCCCTACTAATGATTTTCTCAGTGTTGCTGTGGGCCCTTGTCTTCCTTGAAAACAAGGAATATTGCCACTGGAAACAGTGAGAAATGGTGAAAGTGGCAATTTGTAATGAAATTATCTGAAATTACATTTTTTAGCTTCATCTGCTGGGAGGAAACAAAACAAAACAAAGCACAAAAATGCCCAGCCTTAGGCTATGTAGAAAAGTTATCAATTATCAACAAGTTGGCTTTAAATGTTACTTAGGTGTACAAGTTCAGTGAGATTTAAATACACAGAAGGGTTCTGCTGCTCTTACTAAAACCAGGACAAAACCAGACATCGAATCTTGTAATGATTAACCTCAGTTACCTAATCTACAAATTAGCAAGGTTGTAGGAGGCTGATTAAGTGTAAAACCCCTTTTTGTTAACCTTATTACAGAACAAAGTCTTTTACATTGGAGAACAACCTATGCACAGGGAAAAATGCTAAAGGCAGTGAGGGAAAGCTTTAACGATGTCAGATCTTAATCAGTTTTCAGGAGAATAAAATGTAGCCAGTGCAGATGTACAGCAGTACCAAATCCTTCTATCAGCACTCCAGATTTGAAGATTGTTGATGTGTAAAATTGAAATCAAAAGGGTTACACTAAAATGCCACCTGGAGAGTTTCAGATAGCCTGGCAATAATGCTGGACTTGAGATGTGATCTTGAACCTGTCTGAGCAGCCCGTGGGAAGTGTGACACTGGGTCAGCTGTTGGTCTGTGGTGAGACAAGGCTGGCTGGTGGCTGGGGACTGCACCCCACTCTGCTCTGTGTCTGCAGCCGCTCCTGTCCCACCCTCCACACACAGGAGGGCTGGGGGCTGCCTGCCTGCTCTGCCCCCACAGAGCTTCTGGCCTAGAAATCAGTTGCTGCTGCTTTCATATGTGTGAAGGAGGGTTGGAGTCCTGAAACTGTTGTCTGTCTCCACCTACGAGAAATGTTGAATAACACTGGAGTAATCATAGCCCATACCTGAGAAATCTGAGACTCCACTGTCCTGACATTCTCTGGGAGGAGACTAGATGCTATTTTGTCTGAGACCCCCTGTGTATGCACTCTTTACTCTTTTAAAACCTATTTATATATCAGTCCTTGATGTGTACAGCTTCTCTTCCCTGTGTGCTGAAACAGGGGGACTGGCACTTGCACAGAGGTCAGCAAAGGTCTTGCGATGCAATTAAAAAGGGGAGGCTTAGAATGAACACCAGAAAAGAATCCTGCCAATAAAAAGTATTGTGTAGTGAGCCCAACCTCCCCAGGGGAACAGAGGAGGCTCCATTCACTGGAGTATTTAAAACTACTGTAAAAGTCAAATAAATATGCAGTAGGAAGAATTTTGCCTTGGCAGTGAAACAGAAGAGATGGCTTAGCAGATATCCTCCATCCATAACATCTACAGTTTTGTCAGTAAGATGTTAAGTCTCTAGAAACAGCTTGCACAGAGCTTGTGTCAACTGGAGCTGTATAAACCATTACAGAAATCTATATCCCTCTGGGGTTTATTTTGTCTTGCTTTTAGAAAAGCAGGAACAGTTAAAGCACAGGGCACACACTGGAGGTAAGTAACTGGATGGGATTAATGGTGCTCACTTCTGTGCTGTACCATCAGTTTTTGTCAGCTGATCATGAATTAAAAGGGTACAACTTCTGCCTCAGTCACAATTACTCGACATTTTTCTCCCTTCCCCTCCTGGATGCAATCAGGCTGTAAAAACGCATAATGATGATAACATGATCATGATAACCCTGGTCCAAAAATAAACAGGTCTGAAGTTGGATGCCTGTTGCTATGTGTTTATGTAATTTAATTGGCCCAAACATTCTTGAAATATAGACTATTATAGAAATATACAGTATTATATATATATATATACTGCTTACATGGTATCATATACATACAGCTATAATAAACAGTCTTAGTAAGTGTTTCACATCTTTGTTCAGAAGAATGAATCTGCACTGGACTCCAAATCTTCTGCTGGGCCTCACCCTGGCTGCTTTGAAACAGTTGTTAACCTGAAATGTTTAATTTTGTTAGTGTTCATTTTTACGGCAAGACTTTAAAGCTTTACAGTGGAAGTTGGCCTGGTAGAGAATATAATGAAAATTTGGAATGCTTTTGCAAAATGCATGTATGTTTTCATACATCTTATACTCTTATCATGCAATCACTCCCTAAAGGCTGCCTGGGTGTAATGTCAAAGGTGAAAAGCCAAACACTCCAGCAGTCAGGAAGCCCCAAGTACCCCTTGCACCCCAGGGGAGCCTTGACTTCGATAAGTGACTCCTGGGAAGTGCCACCCTGGGTATTGCAGCCTTGTCTGTAGCTGGTGTTTTTATGGTTTCATTGCCTGGTAGGAAGTGCTGGAATGTGCTTTGTGGGAGGAGAGACTCCTCAGAAAATTCAACCACTAAAGTCCATTGCATTTTTAATGAATTAGCATTGGTGAACATTTTGGAAGGATTTAGTCAGGTTTTGGTGGTGACAAAGTCCAATAAAGTATACTTCTCAGCTGGACCCATTTCAAAGGTAGACATGTTAGAACTTCCCAGTGAAAGAGATAAATTTGCAGAGATGAGAAGAATGTGATTTTGAGATCCCTTGTGCTTTTTGGTTTTGTCTTGGTTTTTTTATTGGTTGGGTTTTTCTTTCTTTTTTTTTCTTCTTCTCCCCTCTCCCCCGCAAAAAACCCTGACAAAAACCCAAAGCCAAACCCTTAGTCTGAAGCAGACAGCTCAGTGATAAAAGAAGGCAAAATGTCTAAAATCTGGCAATGAGAAGCAATGGAGAGTTTAGAGAGGAAAGACAGTTGCTAAGCAGTGTTAGCTGTGTCTTTTTGTGATTTTTAATTTATGTATTAAGAATGATTGACCTCTTCCTCTCCTTTTATGTAGGAGAGAGTTTCAGTCATACAGAACAGGACCCAACTTTGTAGCAGTGTAGCTAGCTGGCTTTTAAAAATACTTGTGTATTTTTATACACATAAAATATTAGGAGGAACTTCCTAAAATATGTGTGGTAGATGGATTCCCAACTGCTCTTTGCAGCTCTGAAAACCTCCTGTTTAATAGAGAATCCATTTCAGCAAGCTCAGAAGGCAGAAATGGACTGTAATCCAAAGCACAGCTCAAATAGCCTGCTAGCACCTTGTAAAAAGGAAGAATATCATGGCTGAAGCTAATCCCAGAGATAAATGTAAATTAGAGGGCTGCTAAGGAGCAGCTATGTCGCTGTGTTTTAACTGCCCTTTTAGAAATGCTTTTAACAGTATGTGATAAGTGTATGTTTAAAAGGGAGATGTATCTGGGGTAGGAACCAATTAAAAATTAATTTACAGCAACAAAAAGAAAGGTAGAAGAGGACAGGCTAATGTTTTATTTAAATGTCTTTACCAACCTATGTTTCTGCAGTGTAAGTTTTGTTATGAAAGTGAAGTCCATAAGATGCAATTCAGTCACAGCCTCCATGGGGTTATGTTTATGAAATGTTACTTTGAGGAAAGCAAATTATAAAAAAAATTCTTTTATAGATAAAATATCAAAGCATCATGTAGAGAAAAAAATCAGGAGACAGTTGTGTTAGTTTTGAATATGATGTAATTTTCATTTAGTAAGGGAAAAAGGACAAAGTCTTTCACTAGGTGAAGCCAAGTCCAGAAGTGCTGCACGATGGCCAATGCAGTATTTTTCCATTTTTCATGATGATGATCCACACCATCTGAATGATGAAGATCTGCTACCACACAGACTAACTGAATTAATGTCAAACGCATGCAGAGTGTAGCACAAAGAGCAATGCTGTCTATATGCCTTGTAATCCTAAAGATTGTTTTTGGAAAAACATCTGGGCTCTGAGGTTTGGCCTGTCTGAATCAGCTTATAGGAGGAGATGAGCTAAATGCAGAGCAGGCAAAAGAAGCAGTGTGATTTCTAGAATACAATCTGCATGTTAATTAGTGGGTTGTTTCTGTCAGCTTTAATCATGCTTTTTCCTATGCTAGCTAGAATTCTGGGTTAAAATGCTGGCCTAACAGATAGCACAGCTGGACCTGAGTTAAAAAAAGTAGTAGCACTGCAAGACTGCAAGAAAGTCTTCTCTCTTATGACTGCTATTATTTTAACTATTAAGTTATTGCAAAACTGCTGGAAAAATATGTTCAGTCTGCTCCTTGAGTCCCTGTGTGTCTTACCCGACCAAAAAAAAAAAAAAAAAGTCATGGATGGAAGTCAAGGAATAGAAGCAGATTCTTAAGGAAAAGTAAAAAAGTAACATTTTCTGATAATGTTGATTTTGGGGAGGAATGACTTCAGAAAAAGGGTAAGTGTAGTAATGGGTATGTTTGGGTATGTTTAGTGTTTTTGGCAGGTCCTTTGCTCCCTCACCGTCCTAGGGGTGGCTGGCACACCCAGTGCCTCTGTCTGTGAATGTGACAATGCAAATTTTACCAGTTCCATTTCTAACAGTATAATTGAACTTTCACTTCAACAGTAGTGTTGTAAGCATAATTTCCTTGATTTCCATAGAGACCGTTTTTATTTACTCCAGTTTTCGGATCCCAGCATTTATATAGAAGAGTAAGTCAATATTGAACAGCTAAGACAAAGTTTATTTTGACTAGGTTCATTAAACAAAATCCAGCCTGTGTGCTGTGTAACTGCTGAATCCATGATGAAGCTGATCTCTGTGGAGAGGGAACCATTTTTTGCCAGTGCTCTGTTTCCAGCAGAGGGCAGATGAACACACCTTTTCCAACCTCTCGAAGATTCGCAAAGGAAAGTTCCACTGTGAAAACCGGAACAGCAAGTTTTAGATATTGCAGATATTGACTATGAATCTGTGAAAAGAAGATGAAATAAAATCAAAACAAGCTTTTCATATAACAGTAAGGACAAATGAGCAAAAATTTGCAACATCAGCTTTTCAGTTGGTGCTTTAGCATCATCCTTTTTCTAACCTTTTTTAAACATTAATCTCATGACATCAGCTGTTTTCTTTCCAGTTTTCCCCTCTTTTGTTAGTAATTTTCTAGTATTATATAAATGATACATAAGGATGGCGAAATTACATCTACTCTCAGTGTTCTCTATTGTGCAAAGTCTACTCTTCATTTTTCCTTAGCTGCAGATTCTGATTACCCTCAAATTTCCTGCCAGATTTCTTCCAGCTGGTACTGCAGCACTCATCCCATGACCCAGCATATGCTTCTCCCTTGGACACCCATTACTTCTTTCCTGAAGCACAATCTGAGTAATCTCTGGATCTGTGGATTTCAGTTTGGTGTGTTACAAGCAACTTGCCTGACCTGCCTTCTGAGTACCTCACCAGAATGATCCTGGTGTCTTCCCACATAGAATCTGTGTCTTCTAGGAGAGTGGAAGGATGTCACTCTTGATGTGAAATTAATTTGCTTCCTGCAGAAAACTGATTCCCCAGCCAGGGAAGGAAAATTTGTAGCTGCAGGAATTTCACAAGCCTGCAATTGTCATGCAGAGAAATTTCAGAGGTTCACTTCAGTCAGTGATACCTGGTGCTTATGTCTCAGTCAGACTCCATGTCTCTTGTACCCAGACCACCTTCGTTTTCCTGGCATACAAATGTCAAGGCTGTGCTTTTAGCTTGGAGAAAATATTCTGAAGTAGTGTTCATACGAACACATTTGCTATTTTCTGATATTCGCGTGAGGCACAAATGGGACCACTATGATTTTTACTATGTCATTGTAGTTTGCTTCATATGTCTTGGAGGGAACATGTCCTATAACTTCTGGGACCTAAGTCAGTATCAGAATGCCCAGGTGATTATTTTGTGTGTTTGAAACAGACCTGAATTTTAGCTAACTAAGTTAAGTGTATCACAAAAAGAAGATACTTGACTTACAGGTCTTTAAATGTTTATATGCAATATGGTTGCATATAATTGCATTCCATGTCTCCAAGTGATATCTAGGGACTCCAGATCAAACTATATTTCATCACAGTAAAATACTTCTGTGACTTTCTGCAAGCAAAAGTGTATCATGTCGGTTAATTGCTGTTGTTATAAATAGCAGTAAATGAGGGATAATTCCAAAACCAACAGGACTTTGCTGTGTTTGTCTGCCTGATGATGATTTATAGCCCCAGAATGTCTCCAAATTGCAGTGACAGACATCTGAGTTGTGGTGGCACCCTGGGAAGGACTGCAGTCTGTGTGAGCAACTACAGACACAGCAACACAACCAACACTCCCCTGCTTGCACAATCCCAGGCTTTGGCAACAGGCGGATTATTTTGATGATCAAATACGTGACCCAGGCTCATGGGCTTTGAAAGTCATGACCTCTCCCCTTTTGGAAAAAACTGGCATATCTAGTCACACTCTCTTTGCCTTGTACAAGTACTTGTTCAGCACATAGAGGGACAGGAAAAGCCGCTGGGCTGGATTTGCCACTGCTGATGGTCACACAGGGTTGCTGTTGAAGAGGAGTGTAGGCTAAAAGGCTCTCTGTTCTATGGTTCTATGTCAGAAATAGAATTACCACAGGCTTCTCAGTCCTTTCTTTTGCTGAGCTCTAACAAGTGGCAACAGTCTGAATAGCCAATGAAGTAAGGACAATCTAGAAAATGGCAGCTTTTTTTTCATTTACCTTGCTGTTCTGTTTCTGTTTACATTGTAAATCAGTAGCCTTTTACTGACAATTTTGTCTTTCACATGCTTGTCTTTCCCCAAGGGCTTATGCCCTTCTGCATCACATTAGATTGGTCTTGCAGCTGGCAACTGAGTTGAATATGAAGGGACTAAACATGTAAAAGGAAGCTGGAATAGAGGATGGATGCTGGATCTGGCATAGGAGGAGGCTGTTTGGCTGGCTGCAGCCCTAGGCTGTTGTCCAACAAAAAATTAGAAATTAAATATAAGACAAGCTCTCCCACACGAATTTCTCCTCCAGCCATTTTCCTTTATTTTTTTCATGGCTCAATTTAGTGTCACATCCATCCATTTTCACAGCCTGAGAGAGCTGAAAGTTTAGTAGTTGCATATTTGTAATTCCTAAGTCGTTGTGACTGTTTCTGTGGCAATGGGAGAAGAGTAAGTTGTATTCTGTAATAGAAGCAGATTACTTCAATAAGAAAAATGGAGAATATTTTTATGGGGCAATAGACCAGCTGGATGTTAACTCAGAGATGTCAGATGATGTCATACCTGCATGACAGAGACAGGCTGTTTGCAAGTCACAGGGCTATTTTTTTTCTCCACACATGACATGTAAGGCCATTTGGATCATTTTTTATGGCTTACAGCAAGGGGGTGGTGATTTCTGTGCTAAACGGGACAGGGTTTTGAACTATTTGGAACAGATGGAGAGAAAATTGGACTGCTGAGATAAGAACAGGAAGTTTCTATGCAGATGGATTAAGACCTTGATAATCTAAACTGCTTTTTCTATCTCTCACCTGTGCCTAGCATACAGCTAAATATTTGCATTACCTATCCTAGTCATATGCACTCATTTCCTAAGACAAATAATTAAAAATCCCACCTCATCTATGAACTAGCAACACCTGGAGATTTATCTTTCCATTGTGTCATAACCAGGAAATACTGTTCTGCAAGTGGAGGATAAGGACATTTTAAGAAAAATTGTAAGAAAAAACAACAACAAAAATAGATATTCTGGTAAAAGGACTTCGTTTGTCTAAGGTAAATGATATCTAAGGCACATGCCTTGTATTTCTGTGGCCAATATCAGGAAGAACTTAATGGAAAGTGTGATTTAATCATTGGAACAGGGAGCCCAGGGATGTGGGGAAGTCACTGTCCCCAGAGTATTCAGGAAACCTCTGGATGTGGCACTTGGGGCTGTGGTTCAGCTGACAAGGTCAAGGGTTGGACTCGATGGCCTTAGGGGTCTTGTCCAACCTAAATACTTCTGTGATTCTGTAATTTGGGTGTGAACCTGTCTCCCTCTGGAGCTACCAGGGGAGCACAGCTGTTGACTTGCAGCACCAGGGGATTTGGTCACCCCCAGCATTCAGTTCAGTGATTTACTGGCACTGTTATTCTCCAGCAGCAAAGAACAGAAAGTAAAGGAAAAGTCACAAACCCCTCACCTGCCCTGTCAGTGGGGTCAGTGAGTGGTGCGCTCTGGCAGCTGGTAAGCCCTTGGGATATCTGCTTTTGCAGGATTGACCTAAATTACCACTCTAAGTATAGGCTTCCAAAATATTAGCCTCAGCAAGTGCAGGGGACTGAAGACAATGGCTGTAGTTTTAATTGCTTCTTCATAACTGGTTTCAGGTTTCTGGACATTTCCTGCAGCCTTACAAGAAGGCCATTACTTGTTTTTTTCTCGGGTCAAGAACATATTTTTTTCAACTGTGTTTCCCATACTCAGGAGTTTTCAAATTTTTCCACAACAATTGGTAAATATTTGAATATGTTTGTGAGCACTGTAGGTCTGATTATTTGGCAAAATTTCAGGAGCTTTTTTTAAAGCATTTTAGCGTTTCTCAATCTGGTTACCTGGAAAAAGGCCAAACAATAATACCCTCACATATCAGCCTGCACAGTAGCACAAAGTCCTGCTGTTTCTATGACAACAAATAGCTTTTTCAGCTCCCCCAGATCGGTTCTATGAGCTACAGTAAGTAGCCTGTACAACAGATTAGTGGGAAGATGACAAGCCTTCTGGATCTGAAGGTGTACAGGTACCTCCAAAGGCTCATATTGCTCAGACTTGGGTTATGCTAAAGCTGCAGCAGTGCAGTGCAATGCAGTGCAGTGCAGTGCAGTGCAGCAGGGAGATGGCTGGGTGAGCTCCGGGCACACACAGCAGCCTGCCAGTGCATGAGACACTCTGAGCTCCCTTGCTCTGCTGAGAAGTGACTTGTGCATGTTGGTTTGTCTTCTCCAAATGCTGCCCACTGCAAGGCAGCTGTAGTACAGAAAGGAGATGTTATTAAGGAAAAGCTGTTTGGTTGTCTCCGTCCTGTCAGCATTCAATGGTGTCACATATCACACTAAAAGAAATTACTTCAGACTAGGAACAAATATTCAAGTTTTTCTCAGGTCTTCCCATGCTTTTGCTTCCACATTTCTGAGAATGCTTTCTACAGCCCTTTCCTCTGCTCTTCCTGAATCTTCACTGAACAGGTTTTCACAGTCTCACTTCTGTTAACAATTCATTATTTTTTAATGGTCAAGTTCCAGGTTGTCTTGTCCTTCCAGTGCCTTCTCCTACCCTTGATCCTCACTATTTCTCCCTTAACTTTCAAAACTCAGCTTATCCCTGGAGGCTGCTTCTCAGAGTCTTCTCTGGCTGTGTCTGTTCAGACTACCAAAGCTGTTTGTGGGGAATGCCTGGCTGTCCTCTGCACCTGGCAGTGGCAGTGCTGATGGGCCTGCTGCCCTCCAGGCACCTCCTCTAAGTCCTCTTCATGGAGCTGCCAGAGTAGCAGACCTTTGAGGACTCTTTCTGATCCAGACTCCTTGAAGCTATTTAGAGGAGAAAAGACAGGCAGCTTGCACCTTGCCTTCTCTGGTGGCAATGAGAGCGGTGAGCTTGGCTACCTTTACCTGCACTTATCTCTCTGCATCCAGGACAAACACACTTCTCACCCATCTGTTGTCTTCCTTTGCTGCCTGACCAGGCCAAAATACTGATACTTGTCTGCAGAAGAAAACCTTTTCTTCACCTATTGAGATCTCAACCTTTAAAGGGGGCAAATTGTATCAAAGATGGTGCTGAACCTTGCCCAGTTCCCTTGCCCAGTTGCCCTTATCCAGTTGTTAGTACTGTGTACTGTGAATATACATCTGTAAATGTCATTCTGTGCTCTATGGAGAAAAGGATTCCTCTTTAATATATTTTGCTTCAGCACTTGCTGTACTGTATTTGTTGAAGCCTCTCCAAATTGTAAACTAAATCAAGACAACAGCTTCCCCCTACAGATTTTTAAACCAGCACTCTCATTTATTAAAACATGATTTCTTTACTCACATATGTCACAGAGACACAAAATGAACCAATAGAAAAATGCTATTAAAATCTTTTAATGAAGGAAAAGCTGCTAAAATTCCAGCAGGATGTGGGTTTGACTCTAGTATAAGTGATATTTTCTTAAGTGCAAATGTGCCAGCTGCATTCTGCATTATGTTCTGCATTTTTCGCCTCATAATGTGGACATAATTATCAAATGGACTGGAACATACACAGCAAAATATATTAGTATTCCAGAAGCAATGATGGGCCAGGGTTGAAATACCCACTTGTTCTTCAGGGAGCCCCAGAGTCATGCCAGCATCCTACTGACATTCAGGTCAGGTATTTAAAATGTGGTATGAAGACAGAAAATGAAGGGGAAAAAAAGGGGGGGTTTTCAATATTCTTAATCAAAGTAAATGCATCTTCCCCTAGATGAAACTGTCCATGCAGAGTTTTTTTAGGAAGACAGATAGTGTTACAGGCTCCTGTGGTAGACTTTATGCTTGAAAAACCTTTGTCCAGGCAAAATCAAACTACCTGGAAATGAGATGAGAGACACTTAATCATAGTGTAGGAAGGAAAACTTTCAAAACCTCCAATGAGATTTTGCTATTTTCCTCGTGAAATGCCTGTAGAGAAACATCCCTGTGGGCTGGGGACGCAGAGGGCAGATAAGGACAGGGTATGACACAGATCTGAGGTGCAGTGAATAAAGCACCAGCCAGTGAGACTCCAATTTTATCTCTGCCCCTCAGAAAACTTTCAGAGGAGACAAAGAGCATTTTTACATGCTGAGGATGCCAGGAGTTGTTTACACTCTTGAAGACTGGTCAGATCCATTGGTAGGACTGGAATTGTTTCCACAGACTTCAGTTATGCTCAAACTCCAGCAGCAAACCAGTAATGTTACAGACTTCATATATATTCTCTAATTGCTGCAGAATGGGATGGGCACTTGGAGGTATCCAGGTTACACACACCTACCCTTTGTGTCACAAAATAATGATGTTATGGATATGAAGATGATTTATTCGCATTGTTTGTTTCTCTCAGACCCAGGAATGAAGTCCAGTTGCTTTTAAATATAAGAGAAGAAACAAACATTCTTTAGTGGAATTAATTTTAAATTATGTCAACCAGAAGATGTCCTTTGCTGCCATGGCAGAAAATGTCAGGGAGATGTCCAGGAGCAGGAAGATTGATGGAAAAGGAATTGTCAGGGGAAATGTAGCAGGATTTTAAAGAACTGTGTGTGGTAGTAAACATATTATATTTTTTATTTACCTTCTGCTCTAAGACTTACAAAAAATCAAAGCAATTTTCCTGGCTACAAGCTAGAACTGTAAACCTCATGAATACAAAATATATAGGTAATCCAAACACATTTGCAGTCATGGTTTGTACAAGTAGATAGGCCAATTCTGTGGGCCATTTGAGGAAATTTGCAGGTGCTATGGCAGGGTTTGACCTTGCCAATATTTTATACCAAGAGAAGGAAAGTTGCCATTAGGAGGTGCAGACTTGAGAGGGAAAGGTCAGATAATTCACTAAAGCACTATTTAATGTACAGTTTGCTGAGCACAAATGCTGCTATGTGAGAAGTAGTGTTGATTACATTTGGTATTTTATGTTCCTGTTAATACTGTAACCCTTAATGGATTGCCATGGAAAATCATAAGCAAGAAAAACCACAGGAAGAACAGCGTGATTCTTTAATTATGCAAGGAGTAAGAGGGTCAGCTATTTTTCCTAATCAAAATTGCTAGCAGCTAGAGAAAATATGAGTTGTTGTTGTTTAATATGTAAGTAATCTAACTCTCCTTTTAAAAATATTCCCTGCGAATGCCTAGTGCATGACACAAATCCTCAGCAGCCCACTGGGGACAGGGAAAATGCTGCTAATTCTTGTTAGAGTTTCACTGCCGTGGGGAGTGTCAACAGTAACAGCAGGACATGGAGCCCTGCTTCAGCACCCACTACTTTTGACATAATCGCTGTTACTTAATAAATTAATAATGACCCAGTCAGATCTGAGGTGGCCTCTTAGGATTTGAGCCAGTTTGTCAAAGTCACTGCCATGTTCTGGGAATACTTTGGAGTTTGCAGCTCAGCTCATGGTCAAGAGATGAGGAAGGGCATGGAGAAGTCTGTATCTGACTCATTCAGCCTCTGAGTGGCTGAGTGGAGCCTATTGTGATATGACACAGATCAAAGCAAGCCTCAGCTGCTCTGTAAGCCTGAGACAAACTCCCTGTATTCCTGTTTGTATGAGCCTTTTGGGACAGAATTGCAACAACAGCAAGAGTAAGTGATGGGGGCCTTGCGTACAATGGAAAGACCTAAAATGTGTGCAGTGATGAAGTTAAGCAGAGCACTGATTCTCTAGACATAGGAAGAATTTGCCACAAAGTAGAAGTTTCGGTGATTATGCAAACCTCTGCTATCCAAGGTTGACTATGGGCATTCCCACCCTGTCTCCAACACTCTGCTTTCTCTTTTGATTGATGGATGGACTGGTCTCTTTCTGACCACATCACACTGCCAATCTGGGTCATTCCTAGGACTCAGAATAATTTTGGGTTAGTACAAGTTACATAAAGTACAAAATACTTGTATATAGTTTTAGATGCTCTTTTGCTCCATGGAGTTTTGCAGCAAAGTCTTTCTTCTCCCTGCCTTATCTCTAAATTTCAATGAAAATAGACACATGTCATTGTTTCTTCATCAGGTGCTTTTCCAAGTATTGTTTAAGATTGACGTAGATTTCAGGGGTTCTGAAAGCAAGCTAGACTTGAACTATAATTGAATTTTAGGCTTCTCTTTCCATGAGATCGCATGTCAAAATCTAATCTGTTATTCTTGAGTACTAGCATAGCAACCAAGAGAAAAAAGTGATGAAAATGTACTAAAGCTGCTCTTCTCTTCCATGTTGCCAACTGTTGCTTTTTATGACTCTGGCAGCAGCAAAGAGCCAAATAGCAGAAGGAATGCCCAGTTTGTAAGGACATGTTTGAAAGGAAGAATTACACACAGCTAGTTAATTCCACAGTAACAATCCATTGCAACGGATCCTCCAGTCTCTTGAAAAGTCTGTGAGCCCAAGTTAATGTCCCAGGGAAATCCTTCACACTTGGGATTTGTATGGTAATTTGAAACCTGGTAAATTACATGTTGGATTTGATTGATCATAATTCCTGTAGGGCCATGCCTATTAGCATATTTCTTCCTTGTACCCTTGCTTCCCTAGTTCTGTTAGGTTAGCACGGAGGCACAAGCCTAAGGGGAAAAGGCTGCCATTTTTATCCAGGTTCTTCAGATTTTTTTTTAAACTTACATAATTTAACAGTTACTTTCTAGCCTTTTCCTATTTTCTTACATCTGTTCTTCAACTTGACCTTCTGGAAGGTCAAGCACAGAGCTCTGACAATCTTTGCTCCTCTGCTCCAATATGCAAGTTAAATGTTCCAACAGAGCCCTTGCCTTGGGGAACAGAGGGAAGAATTGGCCATAACTTCTTTCTGAAATTGTATCAGCTCCAGATTTATGGCTGGGCAGCACTCACAGCAACTCAAACTCCACTGTCTCACAAGCACCACCACTCCATTTTTCAACATCTCAGAGACCTTCTATTGCTGCTACTCAGCATTTCACAGCCAAATATTGTGTGACTGCTGCTGCAGGGTGATTTTAATACCTGCAACAGATGTGGCTGTTTAAGGCACATCACAGGCCTGCATTGCTGAGAAACCCATTTATAACAGAGCCTCAACATCTCTTCACACATGGATGTTAGAGGGGATAAGTGCTTTGCAGGGGTTGCTCTAAAAGACAGAGGCAGAGGTTTTGTGGCCCCTCTACCCATGGAAACAAGCACTGTTGACTCCATAGATGTTCATAAACTCCAGAACTGAAAACTCAAGTATACAGTTGTTTTGAGCATAAACTGACAAGAAAAGAAATAGTCTTAGCATGTTTTTTGAGAAATGTGTGCTATTGTCTTAACACCATGTCTCATGACATTGACGAAAGAGTCATAAAGTAATTATCCAATTTTAATTTTTAAATCAAGTTATAGGGGAACAGGGAAATAATGGCTTTGTTCAAGCACTAGCAGTTATCTTCTGTTTACCACTACTCAGAATATCCCTGAGTCGTTTGTTATATCTGTCCTCCAGCTGTGTTAAAACTAGGACATTGCACTGAATTTGCATGCAGACAATTTGGTTGCATCGTGCTAACTCAAGATATGAACATGGACAGGCTAAAATACAACTGGCAAATAATAAGTGTGAAATTGAAACAGGAATAAATGCCAGTTTCACTCGGAAGTGTGCTGCTAATAAATACAGCCTATTAAAAGTGCTATGCATAATTTCCAAATATATTCTCCAAATGCTATAAATTTGCAGAAAACAAACTGATTTACACATCCAACTAAAATTATCTTTCTTCCATTTGTGATACATCACTTTCAGACACAACAGTGTTATGAAGATAAATAAAAATCTGCCTTTGGTGTTAAGCCAAAAGCGCTAAAGAAAGAATTGTTGGAAATGTGTTAGAGTTTTTAGATTTGCTACTGGTTTCCTAACTGGAAATTAAAAATATCTTTAAAAGTATTGTATCACTATTTTTCTTCATTAGAAAACATGCATCAGTTAGGTTAAAATTGATCTTAAATTACAATCCCTTGTTTAGAAAATGTTCTAAACCTGATGAGCTGTGACACTTTCTGCACACTCTGTCATTTCCAAACCACTGCAAAACAGTTACTCTGAGTTGATTGTTCGAGACTTCACAGATTAAAAAAGCTGGGTGATGCTAATCTTGTATAGGTTAGACTGCTCCTTCTAAGTTTGTCCATTGTGGAAGTTGAAGTGTTGGAAATGGGAAGAAAATTAATTTGAAAAGTTATTTGAAAGGTCAGACCATGTTATGCTCAAATTAAACCAAACTGTTCAAGGGATTAAGGACAGGCTTTTTGTGCTGAAAGAGTTTTGGACTAGGTTTTGAAATTATTCCTCTTCTCTTTACTGTGGTAGCTCACCGTCTGCAGTCTCTCCAAATGGCTTCAACAGCAGGGTACAGAAAACATGCAGCTCTTAATAAGAAGGTGACCTTTCTCCTCTAGGCCCAGTGAGATATCTCGGGTCACTGTTATAAATGCATGCTTTGCTAGAAAGAATCACTATGGACTGAATAGTGACTGTGTTATATTTATCCTTTTCTTTTGGATTTTTTAAAAAATTTAAATTAGTTGAAAATAAGCCCTGCTGATAGCCAAACACAACAACTAAAAGATAAAACAGTAATGGAGAAATTGCTCGAGTGGAAGGTCATATAAACAACCTCAGCCATCTGAACATCTGTATGAGCTGTGTTTATTAGACACATCTGCCTGAAAGAACTTTCTCTCAATTTGTTTGGTTCTCTGGTTGCTGTGGAACATTTGCCTTTGTAGAGACCTCATTGAATCTGGAAGAGATTGATTCTCCTTGGGTTGAGATGACTTGTGAGGTTTTTTTCTCTTTTCCATTAATACACGAGCACAATCTAAGGTGCAACCTAAAAGTCTTGTAGATAAGAAAATCACCTGTCTGGTCTGTAAAACACATTGAGTAGTAGTGTAGAATGAGCTTAATGGAAACTTGTGCTGTTAGAAAGAGCCAAGTCCTTTCACTTTTACTTTTTGCTGAGAGCTGTGTTGTCCTTTGAGCAAAATGCTTTCCATACAAGCACTGGGAGGGGGTGGTGGTGGTAGGTGAGGGGGTGCATGGAATCCTAAATACTAATAGAGCTACTTAATTGTCATGGAGAAACGATTTAGACAGATTGAGAGCGACATACTTCTTCCAACAGTGAGCTTCAACAGTGCAGCATCCTGCTGATTTCGAGGAAGATTCTGTGGGGTGTCCTGGGTCACTGATGCCCTGACCAGCCTTACTGGGGCATCCCACCCCAGGAGCAGGATTTAAACTCATCCCTGAGCCACCAGTGTCCATTTAAGCAGTGCTTCCAGCTGCTCTCCACCTTAGGCACAGCTTGTCCTTGTCCATGGACTCTGGCCCGCACACAGGCTTGGTGGTAGAGCTGTCCCATCACTGTGGGCCTGTCTGGAAATCTCTGGACTGTGTCTGACCCACTGTCCACCAAGCCTGGCCTCAGACTTGCCCCATCACCTTGAACCCACTAGATGGATGGAGGTCCTGGTTGAAGCAGGCTGCCACCCCCAGAGCTGCCCTGCTCTCTGCGTCAGGTGCTGTGGGATGGGCCCTGCTGCCATCCCCAGCTCCCCTCTGCACCTTGTGTGGGCTCACACCTTTATCTTCAGACCTCCTATCTTCTCCTGTTTAGTTAGTTCAGCTACATATAACCCCATGTTTTTTAGAAATCAAGATCTCAGGAAAGTTGTTCTTAAGCTCTTTCCAATTTAGGAACACAAAGAAGCATTTAGTATATGTAAATTGCAGAAGACAGATGCTGAATACTGATGACAAAGACAGAACAAAATTTTTTACATTTTGAAACTGTAAAATGTTAGCAGTAAGAAGTTCTATACATCCAATTGCTTTAATGCCTATGGTCCCTTGGTAGTTCTGTTAGATTTAGGGTATTTTATTTCTCATATTGGTGCACCAAGTTTCTTCTAATTTCTCCTAAACCTAGTATCTGTTTCTAATTTGATTTTTCAGAATACTTATGAGTCTGTATAGCTAAAAATAATCATGTATCGAAGTATAAACTAGATCACTAGAGGCTGAAATATGCCTTTAACCATCTAATCTCCTTGCTGCAATATCTGGAGAAGCATAAGGCAAAAATACCACTGCATGGCTTCATAAGTATCATGCAAGCTAAATTTAAGATAATTTCACCTAAGCAAAGCATTCACAGCAGAAATACAATTTGGCTATTAAAAAAAAGGGGGTTTGGGTCAGGGCTGTAATTTGGCTTGTTTTAAAGATGTTGGAAGGCGTTATTTTAGTCAGGGAAGACAAGATGTTATCTATAACTAAAGAATGAGAGCAAGTTGTGTGTTCATAAATATATATTTCTTTTAAACAATTGTACTTATGTTTATGTGACTTTCTGCCAGAATTCAGGGTTATACTCAACAGGGCTGGAAATATAACCTCACTGAAAGAGTGCTTGTGAGAGGATAGACTCCACAAAATGCCAAGAGTCCTTGAGGACAATGAAGAAATGATAAAACTTGTGATTGGTTTTTGTAGCCTCTGCTGGTCTGGTGAGGTTTTTTTCATCCTAGACTTGCAGCTAAGATCAAAGGGAACCTTTAAAATGTTGGCATAAGGAAGAGGAAAGATTGAGCAATTTGCCAGGGGCTGCCCCATGAGCCTCTCTGAGGGCTGATGGGAAGGCAAAATAAATGAGAATGACATCAAGTGAAGCAAGCTGTCTTTGCCCATGGCTGAGATGGAGATAACTGGGTTGAATAAGAACTACTAGTACTTTCAAGGAAAGGTTAAAGTTTAGGAAAGGGTCAGTGTGCAGAATATCTGTAAATACCACAGCAAAAAAGGTAAGTATAATTTGGGTTCAAGGCACAGTTGAACTAACTAGGAAAGCATATTTGTGTCAGGATGATTCCCCCTTTGTAGGGATTTTCAGTGATCACTCCATTATAATTTTTTATACAACGAGTATAAGTGTTCACTATTTGTCTTCTTTTATCATTTTTTAATTGACTCAGACTTCTATCATTTCTTTCTACGCACTGAGGAAACTTCTCACCCATGAAACGGTGGTGTAACTTCTTTCTTTAAAGTTTTTTTATGCTGGATTACACAGGTATTTGTCAGGAATGACATATGTACAGTTGAGTTTTCTTTATGTTCACTTTGAAAACTGTTATTCTAGATACATTTCAAGTTAGAGCTATGGATACATTTTTGAATTAAATTTTAAGTTAATAAGAATCCTTGTCTTGATGGCTTAAATAACTTTTCAATTTGAGTAGTCATTTCAACCACAATTGCTCCCTGACACACTGAATTTGGCTCAGAATTCTGAGTGCAGCTCTATGCATTGTCCATGCATAAGGAAAGAGAAGTGTAGGTTTCCAAACTGCTGGAACTTGGCAGTCTGTTTTGTACTAAATTCCTGTGGCTTGTGCAGACAGATGACAATACATGTGGACAGAAACAAACAAACCCCAGCTTTACTACAGTCAGTATTTCTTTTCAGACTGTAAGGCTTCCTGTATTAGGTGCTTGGTATTCTTAATTGGTGTTATATCCCTCTGATGTCTGTGGATTATGTTATTCCTCCCCATATCCACTAGAAACCACCAAACCATCTGCAAGCTGTTGTAGTTGCATATGCCGGAATCTCATAAATTCATGCTATTCCTCCTTTGTCGTCCTTTGAACCCTAGCTGTGGGATCTTTATTGCCTGGCTGGTCCTGCTTTCTGCATGGCTGAAACCATGGGATGCAAGACTGGCTGAGGCAAATGCAGGGACATACAGAGGCTTGTGGATGTGTACTTGAAACTCCGCTGGGAGATGGCCAGGATTTTGTAAGGCAACCCATTTGTCAGCACTACACAACCATTTCTGCAGCCTAGTAGTTGCCCTACCAGCCCCACAGGAGGTTCAGATGGGGGAGAAGAGACAGTGCAATTCATCTGTCCTCCTCACCATGGTGTTGCACCTGGTTCCATGAAATAAGCATCGCATAGCATTGGAGGGGTTTTCAGCAAATGTTCAGCTCTGCAGAACTTCTGCAAACTGGTGGTGGCTGTGGAAGGTCAGGTCAATAAGGTGATGAGGCTGGAGATGTGTGGTGGGTTAACTGTGTACTGCAGCCAAAAGCCCACCTAGCTGCCCACTCACTCTCCCTGTCAACAGGGCAGGGTGAGAGGACAAAATGAAAATCTTGCAGGTTGAGACCAAAACCAGATCACTTACCAACTACCATTATGGGGAAAACAGATTCAGTTAAGGGGAAATTAATTTATTGCCAACTAAATTAGATTTGGATGGTCACAAACACAGGAAATGAAATAACACAGTGAGTGATGTAGAGGGGATAGAGGGTTGTAGTCCCTTCATAACAGCTCCTGTCTGCTGTTACTTCCTCCTCACTCTTCTCCCTGATCCTGCATGGGCTCTCTACAGGCTGTGTTTTCCTTCAGGACATCTCCACCTGCTCCAGTGTGGACTCCTCTCTGGGCTCTGTGCCCTTCAGAAGCCTGGGCCTTCTTGTCTTTCCCTCCTTCTTTGACCTTGGTGGTTGCAGGGCCTTTTCTTACATTTTTTGCTTGCTGCCTAGCAGAGTTTTGCCCTTTCTCAATTTGTTTTTTTTCCAGAGAGGCACCACTAGATTTCTCTGAGGGCTCAGCAGTGCCTGGCTGTGGGGCTGTTGTGGAGCCAGAAGCAATCAGCCCCAGCCTCCCCACTGCCAGTGGTCACCACAGACACCCGATCCCGTCTGACAGGGCACCCTGGAGCACAGCCCATGCCTGGCTGTCCCTGGGGTCAGGGTCCTGTGGGAGCCCTGCTGCTTCACGCAGGTTCTGGCTGGGAAATGCTCGCAGCTCTTTAAGGTTTAGTCCCTGTTGTCCTGTGGAAGTCAGTGAAGCTCCAGCTTCTCAGCAATAAAAGTAAAGTCCTCCTCCATCAAAAGCCTGGTTCTTCATGAAGAAAGGCTTGTGATGCTGGGGTACAGCACATTTGTTTGTTTTTCCCAGTTGCCTTGAGAGTGTTGGTCATGGCCCTTGTTATTCTGGGAGACTCTGATCACCTGATTGTCATTAGTCTTAATTGCTTGCTGCTGATTTCAATCACTGGACCATATTGGGTGACTACATAAGCAGCTGCAGAATAATAATGCCATAGGAGCTTGGGGGAAGATACCTGTGGTTTCTGAGAGGAATTAAGGACTGGAGAGGTGGGGACTCTGTAAGAAGATGTCGAGACAGCCTTGCCAAAACTACTGAGGCCACTTGCCGTGAGTACTGGAGCTGATTTTAAAGACTTCTGGATTTGTGGCTGTGGTATGTATTTTTTAGTGCTTTATAGAGCTGTCTGATGTAAACAGGAACTTCTCATGACAGTGTTTTGGAGTATTATTTGTGTATTTTTTATGAAATGTAGGATTGTATTTTTGTGTTTGGTATGTGAGCTACTTTCTACAACCTTTTCTTTATGAAAAGCTTGGATGAAGGGTTTATTAGAGTTTTGTCTTCAACATTTTATGCTCCATTTATATTGTAATAAAATGTTACTAAAGTTGAAAAGATAATGGGGATGTAGTCTGGTGAGTTCTTAATGGATATTTTTTGCAAAATTAATGAAATCTTTCAGTAAAACCAACTTATTTGTTCAGTAGAGTTTTAAACTGAATTTTAATAATATGAGCATTTTTCTTCACCATTCCTATGGAATATCAGAACTAGCTGTTGAAGTGTAAAGGATGATGCTATGGAATGATTTATAAACATTATTTAATGAGTGTCCAAGATTCTTTTTGTGTTTGATAACTTCAGCTGATTTTGGCAAGCCTGATTATTGTGGAACTTGAATGAAACATTGGTACATTTTCATAAATACAGATACATACATATGTATATGCACCCATACAAATACATTAAAGTTATTAATATTTGTTTTTCAGCTTTACTGAATGGAATTGTTACATATTTTGTGAATGTTTTTGGGCAAAGGCCCAAATGTCTGAATCAAATCAACAGCAGTTAAAATGATGGAAGTTGGAAATAAATAGTAGGGTACTTAGGTACTCAGTACAGGACTATGCCAGTGCTTGGAAAAAAAAGAGCTACAGAAAAAGGTTTCCCCTGTACAACTTGCTTTCAGCTTGGCCTGCTGCAGGAAGGTGGGACAGCTGTGGCAGAGAGCAGCACGTATCTGGAGGGGCTCTGGGCAGTGCCAGGGGCTGGCAGGAGCTCGCTGGGGCAGCTGCTTCCAGCACCGAGGGGCTGCAGCAAGCTGCTCTGGAGAAGCACCGCCCCTCTGCCTGGAGCACGGCCTCAAGCCAAGTGGTCTTTTTGTTCCTGAGCTGCCTAATGCTGCTATTTTCCAGCGAGGCCTGGCTCAGGGAAAGGCTGTCTGCAGTGAGCTGCTGAGCACTCAGGCTGTTGGCTTGGTGGCTCTGGTGGTTCCTGCTGCGTCCCTTCACCGCCTTCTTGGCAGGTCCGAGCTCCCTTGCTGAGCTGTCTGGACCTCAGACTTTGCGGCCATCTTCAGTCTCATTTTTCCTCTCCTCTCTCAGCTTCCCCTGCAGATCCCTGTGCAGTTTTTGAAACTGTGAAAGGCAAAACATTGCATCATTCACTACAGTGTCCACAAGAGAACTGAAAGTAGCAGATGGTTGTTATTCTTTCCAATTTCCAGCACAGATTAAGCAAAAAATCTTTTATTTGAACTACCACCCCTTTGGACTTCTTCCAGTGTTGAGACTGAAGATTTTGTTTTTTAATACCTCTTCTCTTACAGCTTATATTTAAAATAAAATTTACCCCTTGTGTCTTTATATGGTGTGCATTCGTATGCTTGTGTGTGGCTGCTCAAGAGAGCCTGGCACTGAGACGGGCAGCAGGGCTGGGGGGAGAGCTTAAGTGTGAGGGGAATTGTAGGCAGGGCTTAGTTTGCATTAATGAGGTTGGTAACAGTGTAGGCACTTATTTTGAAGAATTTATTATTATGTATATTAAAGAAATCAGAAGGCTGGTTGCCTTGCAGTAGAGCAAGTGGCAGGGCAGTTCTGCTTTGTAATGTTATTGCCATTATATAAAACCATTTATTAAAATTCTATTTTATGTCTTGGGGAAATATGGTAAAATGCAGTTCTACAAGAAATGGCTTGAACAGAAGGGGCTACCTGTCTGCCTCTTTTTCCTACCACATTAATACCACTCCATTTTTGTGAATTCTCAAGTGAATCCAAATCACTGTTATATTATGTCCTCCCAAAATATTCAATTCTACCTATTAATGTTCTGCAACATGAAATATCCTGTTAGAATGCTATGAAATACACTTAATAATATGCTGGAACAAAGTGCTCCGGCATGTGTTTCATATTGTGGAAGGGTGCAGTGCTATGAAATTCTCCTCCCCAGCCCCAACGTGCAGTGGAACCTGTCCCAGGATGCACAAACCAATGTTTTCTAGGTTTTAGACTGCCTGTGGCTTTTGTGTTCATCTGAGAACTGGAGTAGTAGTTGAAGCCTTCCTCTCCACTCCCATCAGTTTGTGAGTCTCTGTCCCCATTGACCTGTGTGCTCTGGCTCTCATGTGGGAGAGGGCTCTATCTGTGCCCTCTAATATTGACCAGCAGCTTCATCCTTGCCGGAAGTCTGCCTGTCTTGTTTTGATTCATTCTGGGCTGTATTACAAGTGTCATTCTGTTCTTTAGTCTGGAGGACCTTTCTGTGACCCCTTTCAGCCCCTCCATTAGCAGTAGCTTGGTACGGACTCCTGTTGTGTTATTTTTCTGAAAGGCTGCTTTTTTCAACCCCACAGGATAAAGAAGACTCATTCAGCCTGCCTCCAGCTGAACGTGAGGCTGCTGCAGTGGTGATGGCTGTGGTTATAAGCAATTGCCAATGGATTTCTCCTGCCTGTGTGGCCACGGCTATGGAGCAGCAGCCAGCCTAGAGAGGTACTTGCACTCTGAGTTACTTGGAGTGGGATGTGGAGTACCATGTGGCGGTAGCAGATGTGGGTCTAAACCCTCACAGCTGATAGTTCATTGTAATTCTATAAGCAGGGAGTTTAGTGTACCCCAAGAGGAGCTTGAGAGGCAGTGTCGTGGCAGATAATCTGCCTGAAGAACTGTGTTCACACATAACTCAGTGGAATTACATTGAGATTTATGCCAACTCTTTTCCCCCCTTTGACCTCAGTGAGCTCTTTGAATCATGGTTAAGTCAGCTGTGACACAGAAAGTGCCCCTCGTTTATCTGTATTTCTGCGATTGGGCACCGCGTGCAGAATGTGTGCTGTGTGATTTGAAGAAGAGGTGTGTTCTGGGTTTTGATGCAGCTTCAACATAACCTGTTGCAGTTGGAGTAGTCCCAAGGGGAGTTGTGTTGGTGCTTGCATAATTTGCAGAGGAGGAAAGATGTAGGTTTCTTCTGCTTTTATCAGAGAGGATATCATGTTTATTTGGATTGTTCACACAAGGAGAGGCAAGCATTTTGGACAGCGACCTTGTTTGTGAAGTGCTTTAAAAAAATCTCTTCAATGGAACTTTGTAGAGACTGATTTCTGTGAAGAAATGAAGTCTCCAGTATAGGGAGTTCTTGTTTTCTAAACTAAAGATGAAAAATGTAGCTGTGCCTTGAGTAAGTTCAGGGAGAAACCAATAAAAGCATCTTAGTAATTTGTTCATTGCAGAGTCAGTGAGTAGCTGGTCTCAGCTGTGGATTGGCTCCTTCCAAGGCCATACTAGTACTCTAAACCTGAGGATTTTTGTTGCTTTGATTGTGTGACTATTAAGTTTTTCATTCCCAACAGCAGGGATTTTCTTGTCATTGAAATAATCTTGTGGGGGAAGGAAAAAAACCTAAATAAGAAAACCCCAAGCATAAGCAATTTTCTCATTTCTAACACCAGTTACATGCTCTTCCAAATGTTCCTGGCATTTCTCATAACCTGCAAACACCTTTGTTGGGTAAGTTGTTTCTATGACCCCACCTCAAGGATAAACTCTTCTTGTGCTGTGGAGTCATAACTTTTACTTAAAAGAATACAAATATCTGAATAATATAGCATTCTATTTTATGTAATCCTAAATCACTGGAAAATTTGGAAACTTTCAATAAAAGTTTTAGGGTGTTTTCCCAAATACTAAACAAGTCAAAAAGAAATGGGAGGCAAATGGAAAGCGGAAGAGTGTGGCCGTGTTCTTAGTTATTGGTGTTAAGGGGTGTCTCAATGTTTGGTTCACTAATAACCTTTCTCTACATGTGGAAGAGTATGTAATTTTTTCAGTACATATTTATGTCTGCCTATTGAGAACAGCACTGAAATATTATATCTTACTTTGCTGTGAAAGAGGAGAAGAAAGCCTTTCAACATGAGGTTTATTTATTAGAGAATAGAGGTGTACAAATTATTTGATGAATTCTAATTAGGAAAGCATTTTTAGTTAATGTACTTTTTGCCAGCCAGTCCCAGCTTCTGACAACCCTCTTGTAACACAGTGAATGAATTAGTGTGACACTAATGAATAGGTTGTTTAACAGGTAATTTTAGATAGTTGTACGCAAGGACTGAGTGCCTGGCTCAGTTTGTTTTTATTATGGTTGCTCAGCTAATTAGGGTAGAATTGGGCTTCTAAATGTGGTTGCTAGTTTTCAGTGCCTTGGTATTTGAAGCTTCTGCTTTTTGCAGTGTTGTCCTGTCCTCTTCCACCCCAAAATCCAGTGTCACCTAGGTTGCTCTGACATGTGATTATCCATCATTTTGATGAAATATATTAAAGATGTATAGTTTAGGAACCCCCCCAAAATACCTCTTGCAATGCCATCATTAGAAACTATGGCTGGATATATGTGGCATAATTTCCTGTGCCCTCATGGAAGATGAGGAATAGAAATGGTATTCCTAAGAGCATCTTCATTTTATGTCATATCTCAGACTTTGTTCAGTGTGACAGAAATATTTGGGCAAGCCTGAAAGCTCTTTAAGATTTCAGGGAGTGTTCTGATTTTGACAAGTGGCATGATCCAGCCTATGTCTGTCATGATTTACTGGAGCAAGTGAAAATTAAGACTACACTTATATTTAGAGATCTGGCTGTTAGTTTTCATTGACAGCGGTACTATTTTGACTCTTGAGAAGGGCAGTTTTGAGTTTGGGTGTGCAAGGAATTGTTTAGAGATGGTTTTCCTGTGGCAATTTGATATGTTAACAAGGGAATCATGTGGAGTCTATGAACTGTAAATTAAAAAATCTTAACTGTCTCTCATTTCTTTTTAATATCTCAGATGCAGTTAGGATCCATTTACGTGAGAGAATCTACTACCTCTGTAAATCTAGTTCTTTAATGTGTCACCATTTCTGTAAGGAAAAACACTTTGTTCTTAAAATGGTGGGGTTTTTTTTGTTTTTTTTTTTGTTTTTTTTTTGTTTTTTCATTAAGTGATATCACTTGTTACCTGTGTGGTGTTTGCTAATCAGCAGGCTTTGACAATCACTGTTCCCTTCCTTCAGCTGTGGCAGTGCGTACATATTGTCCATCCAGCTGTTTCCTGCTGCCCTGGGGAAGGCTGCAAGGCCACTTGGCAGTGACCATGTTCTGGGCTCAAGGATGTGTGCAGTTGTGGGGGTAATTGTCATTGCTCCAGGGTCATCTGATAAACCAGAACTCTGAGAGAATTAGAGAAGGTCTAAAGGATTGCAGATCAAGGTTTTAAAAGGCTTAGATGGGGTATCTGCAGTGGGCAGGTTGCAGAAAATCTGGCTGGCTTTACTGCCTGCCCTGTCCAGGCCCCAGTGGCTGCTTCCCACAGCAGCTGGGTGTGCGAGGCAGCTTGAGGGTGCTGGACTTCTGCAGCATGCTGGCTTTGAAAAGCAAAGCGTTACATGTTTTAGGTACCACAGGCAGGAACACCATGAAAGAACTGCTCTGTAGTGGTTTGAATGCAGTAATCACTTGTTCAAGTACTTTATATTTAGGTCTTAATGAGGAAAATGACTGCATGATAAATCACATAAATCCACTAAGTGAGAAAACTATAATTTGAGGATTATCTTTGGAATGGATGTCTGTTTCATCAATTGCAGGGATGCTACCTGAAATAAAATATACTTTGGCAGGCAGTCATTGTTTAACTGTGGTATTTTAACTAGTTGAGTTACTGTTTCTTTGACTATGGCAGCTGGCAGATATTCCATTATCATTAACAGTGGTAGGTTATGGAGACGCGTGTATTTCTCACTCAATAAGAATTTAACATATCTCTACTTGCTTCATGGGGTTGCTAAAACCTTTTAATGAAGAAAGACTGAGTTTAGTTTTTTTTTTTTCTTTTGTAGCATGAAAATAGTGCATTTGAGAACCATTTCTTGCTAAGGACAGACCAAAAATCTCATGTAGAGATCCTTAGTCATTCTCCATCTCCAAGGGTTTGTAAATGAATTTTGTGGAATTCTGTGTGCCTAACTCCTATGAAATTTCGCAGAACTTACTTATGTCCAAGTTGCATTTAGACATTTGGCCAGAGAAAAATCAGTGTACTTGTGCTAAGTTCAGTAAAGCTAGAGGTATTTCTACCAAGTAAGGATTAAATTTAGACAGCCTAATATTTTTAATAGGTTTAGAATTTTTTTTTAAAGAAAAAACCTTTGCTATTACTTCTTATAATCACTCAGGAGTGAGTATCTGTCTTTGTCTGAAACTTGCTCCCACATATGCTCATCAGAAGCTTCAAAATTGTTCCTACATAAGCTGCCATCTTTCTGGATTTGTGACAGATGCAATGCTCCCAAAAGAGAAAAAGGTGCAAGATTCACTTCTTTGCTGCACCCCAAGTGGTTTGCTGGGTTGGTGACACCCGTTTGTCCCTGGGGGTGTGGATGCTGGATCCCCAGCAGTGCAAATCAGAGTGGTGTTTGTTCTGAGCATGGTGTGGCTGCATGTTGTGTGGTTGGTCCCACGCTGTTTTAAGACCATGAGATTTAAGCCTAAAAGATCCCAGGAAACATCCCTTTGGCAACAGCTAGTATGAAAAAAAAATCTAGTACATGCATTTTCATGAAGTTAAGGCTGCTATTTTTCTTGTCTCTGACTGCTTTTTCTACCTTGGTAGATTTTCAAATGGCAGAGCTAGGCCTGGAGTTCCTAGATGTCTGTGGCCATCCAGTTTGGATATTTCCAGCACAGACACAGTGGTGTTGCTGGGATTTTCAAAGCACTGGCAGTGCTCAGGTGCTGCTGCTGCCCTTGATGTGGTGTGCTATGCTTGAAGGCCAGGTGCAGGTTTTCTATAAATGCACGCTAAGATCTGGGCCTGGCAGAATACCTGTCAGGTATTTGAGAGCAAGAATTTACTACAGATAGCAAAAGCAGGGAATTGAAACTGTGAGTCTGAGCAGCTCTCCCGTTGCTGGTTTGGAAACCTCTGGTGTTTCCTTGCAGATTCAGCTACGTGTGCTCCTCACCCAAACAACTGCCTTTTCTTGGACTCCAGCCATTCCTATTTGTTAGAATTGTCCTTTAAATGCTGTTTATTTCTTAGCATTTCTTGTTATCACGTTTTCTGTGCTTTCCGAATTCTTTGCAATATAATAATATATTAAAAATGCAATTGATGTTTTCAAGTTGGCAACCTAGAAAAGGGGTTGAAAGGGTGGAAGAGTTGAATTTTTAAGACTTGCTTCTTAAATGGGGTTTTGTCTGATGAAGTGTTGTTTTGTATGTGTAACTGTAAGCTTCTGAATGTGATCTAGTATCCCAGAATCAGACCTTAAACTTGACATCCTTAGTGTTTTAATATGGCTGAAACACCTGTTAAAGGGTTATAGTAACATTTTTCTACAGCATTTTATGCAGGAATTGATATGGGTTTCTGGAAGAAATTAATGGTGTTATCTCTGGAATCAAAGTATTTATTATCTTGATTTAGACTATTTTCTTTTATGTGAAGTCTGATCTCTACTTTTCCATGTCAGTGTGTGTCTTTAAACTGTTAATTACACTGACCTTTTGCTGAACAGATGGCTAAATAGATTGCAGCAGTTGTAAACCCTCCTGCACTGCCATGCAGTGTTTTCATTATGTTCATAAAGCCATCAGGTGCTTTTTTCAACCTAGTCCACATTCAGTCATTTCAGCCAAACACTGTCACCATTCGTATTAAAAAATTTCTGATCTAATCAGAAATGCCTGCCTGTGGCAATTATTCCTCATAGCATCCCTACAGCTGCTTTTGCCAATAAGTGATTGCTTCCATGTGACAAGAGAATGGCTGTCCTTGTAATTAAGGACAGTGACTGCCAGCCCTTATGTATAAGCTCAAGATCATGAATAAGTGCCTCATGTTTCTATTTTATTTCCTCCTAACTTAATATTGCTGTTGATAGCTCTCATTTTTTCAAGGGATTGTCCACCTTACACCTGCTGTACAAATTCATTACTATGCACTAGCCTACAGATTACCTTCCTTCCTCACAATTTTATTTCTCTGAGGGTATGAATTCAAAGTATTTCTGAGTTTCAGAACGTTTCACCAAGGGCTTGTTTGCTACAAATCCTGCTAAGTGGCATATCTGATAGTCTCCATCTTATGAAAGAGTTTAGAAATCTAGGCCTCCAACTAATTACTGTGAGGATACAGAATACAGTGGAACAGCTCAAACCTTTCCTTTTTGCCATGAAGTTACTTGTTTTGTAACAGGTTTCTCACAATCAATTGGGAGACAAAGTTTCATTGCTGTAAAAGACACTCTAGATGTCATTTTGGAATCTGCATAAAATGACAACCTTGTTATATTTGCAAGAACAGCTTTTCTGGGATTGCTTGTTTTGGAATAATAAAGATGTATGATGTACCATGTTATAGGTATCAGACACTAAGTTCTATTTAGTGTCTGTTGTAGCAGACCAGGGCTTTGATTTCAGATGTGTTTGACCTTGAGCATCATTGCTATCCAAAGCAGAGATGCTTTCTGGACTTGTGGCAGAATGCCAACAGGACTCAGACAGGCAGAAGGTGGAGAATTCTGCAAGCTGTGCTCATGAGGGCTGCTCTAGAACTGTGCTGGCAGTGGCCACAAATTCCCTGTGCCACCCAGACCCCCCTTTAGAGTGATGGCCTTGGCCAAGCTCACAATATAATGTATTAGAAGGCTTGGAGGCTCTATATTTATGGAGTCTCTATATTTAAAGCTACTTGAATTTTACTATACAGTTTATGTTAAAGTTAACTGGATGCAATTGCTGAATCAGGTTATGCCAACCTTGCCCAAGACTGGCTGAAAATGATGAGACTTAAACAGTGATACAATAAGCGATGGGGTTTGTAAGCTCAGTTTAGAATGGTAAACAAACAAAAAAAATGTGTATTACAATAGACTGGTACTATTCTTTTCCCCCTGAATATGTTGTCCTTATTGGGTATCAAATTAAACTGCAGTTGAAGAGAAGCCATTAGGTTTGTGTTCCCATCTTCAAATCTATTTTCTTTTAATAAAGAGGAAATGAACAGCACGTATGCTAGCAATCTTTGTAGGAATTATTTGCAATGAATGTATGTAATTCTTTGGGAATTGAAGGAAAAAAAATCACAAAAAGTCACAATAGTTCTGACTGTTGTCTTAGAGCATAAAAGAAGATAAAGGGGGGAAAATGAAGCTCCTGTGGAGATAATTCAAGCTGAAACATTTCTTGTGCTCTTGAGACAAGCTGCAGAAAGCAAATTATATGAAAAAAACAAAGGGGGAAATGTCATGTGTCAGCTCTCCTCATTTTCTTCTTGGCTGTGTGCCCAGTCTCTAAACTCATATTAAGCTTTGCCATGGCAACGATATCAGTGAGGTGTTTTGCAGTCCAGAGTGTACTTCTTGCTGCAGGTTTAGGGAGTAGAGATTTGGAAACTGTTCGTCTGTAATCTTATACTTCACTAAACATGAGCCTTTGGAATAAGTGGGTATGCTGGGTGACCAGAAAGGTTAAAAAAAAAAAAATCAATTTCAAAAAAGCAAATGGAACCAACTCTGCATTAAAATTACTTTGTAGCTTTTTCCTATGGAAAAAAGCTACAGATTTGCCATGCTTGGAAGGGCCTGGAAACAAAACTAAGCTGTGGGTTCTCTGATATTTCCTACTGAAGAGAACCACAGCAAAGCATTCTTTAGAGCAACAGATTGAGGATCAGAAGGGTGAGAGAAATTCAGTAAGAACAGCTGGTACTAAGGAATTTAAAGATATTTAGACACATGAGTTTTCTATGGACAGCGCATTGTATAATCTTAACCCTGATTCTTGCATTGAATCCCTATAAAAACTGGTAGGGCAAACCTTGCACTTGAAGGATACAGCTCTTACCTGCAAATGAGTTCATGATGAAGTCATAATAGTATAGAAATATTCCTTTTTCTGCCATGTCAAGTCATTGAGAAAAAGCATTAGAAAGGAATTATTTCAGTATCAGATGTCTTTGTTTCTAGAGAATTTCATGATAAGATTCCTTCGTTTGCAATTTGTACAATACTGTTTAGGTGACAAATCTGAGATACACCACCATGTCAGCTTCTGTGGGGAAAATCACCTGTACCCCTGACAAAACCAGTACAGTCCTCTTTCTCATTTCCCCCCTCTTAGCAGTTGTGTAATTGTAATTATTCAAGGAAATATTTAGTGACATGAGTTAGGCAACTGAAGGATGAGGAAAAAAAGAAATGCTTTTACCAAGAGAACCATCTCCTTATGTGGTTTGCAGTACACTCTCACAAATAGTTGTATCTCATAAGTGAGGCAGGACTGGTTCATTGAGGTGCTGCTCATCAAGGCAGAGCCTAACAAGCATTTCTCAGATCTCAGAGTAGCATGAAAAGGGAGGGACAGGTTGCACTACCACAAAAAAATAGGATTTTTTGGAGGAAGAAAATTTATGCAGTGTTTGCAGTGAAATATGACTGTATATTTTATTGAACAAGTACATATTGGGTTGAAACAGCAATTCTTTGTTCATTTTGGAGTATGTTTCCTTGGTAAAAAGGAAATGATTTTCTTGTATCTGAACTTGGAATACTGTGCTTCAGTGTAACTGATGGTTTCTACTTCTGACATGTAGCAGCTTTTTAATATAGGCAATAGAAGCAAATATTCCTGTTAGTGCTGCTATTTACCTGAAGGACAGGTCTGTTTTAAGAGTTCTGGATATGTCTTTGGAAAAATCTGTGTCTCATTCTGAGATGTCATGTGCCTAAAATGTACCTAAATGAAATAATACATTATGCCTCTTTGAGAACCCGTATTCTCAAGGGCAAAGCAAACAATAAGGACTTGTTAATCGTTTAGTGATTCACTGGTAACTAATGCTGTTTCAAAGCTAGATATGCTGGTATGACTCAAAGTAAGAATTTATTCAAGTGCAAAGCTATGTCTCTCTATAATACACTTTCTTTCTAAGAATCCATGAGTAAATGAAGTTATTTTGAGTTAAAATTATTATCATTTGACATTATCAAAACTTCTTTAAAATATCCTTCATCTTTACCTTGATGGGCATAGGCACTGATCTCATTTCTTGGCTGAAATCTGCCAGCTGGGGGAGATTTTGACTTATTCACAGCCAAGCAATGGAATGGCTGCATCTGTTGGAGGGCAGATGTGCTCTCCTATGCCCTGCTCTGTCTTGTTTTTGATGTCCCCTCCTAAATCCTGTCAGACAGTGTCACCTCTCCCAGCCAACACTTCTCTCCTTTGGAAAGGAACCCAAGCATTTGAGCCAAAAGATGATGGGAAACGACAGGTGTACCTCAGAGTGTACTGGTTTCTAACATAGAGACAGCTTATCGCTCAAGACCAGGTGAATGCATTTTATTAACCTTGGAGATTCTCAAACATCTTTGTCACCCTATTAGCTGTTACTGCTGAAGCAGCTTGCAGATGTGTTGGTGGGGATTAGGGCTTCAAATATGTAGCAAATGCAGTTAAAAAGGTGGTGTATATAGTCAGTAGTTCAGGCTGACCTTTCCGGGTAGCACCTTCAAATCTAAGCTTAAGCTCCTCCAGAATTGTAGTAGTGTTAAAAAACCCCACCTGCCAAACCCCCGTGTTTCTTACCTGAGTGTGCTCGTGTGCACATAAAAAGTATAGTCCTGCACGAGGCATTAAGAACAATACTTTGTGTTTAACCTGTTCTCTTTCTTGCATTTAGAGTTTCATTCTTATTTTACTAGTTTCTTTGCAAGTCTGAGCTAGTTCCCCCCAGGGGAATCAAAGACATGCAGTCACAGCAACAAAGCCTAATATAATTGGTGTGGCCACAGCAGAACGAGCCAGTATCAGAGCCAGGAAACCTGAACTGATGGCAGAGCTTAACCTGGGTGCAGTATAAGGCAAATATAAGGCTTTATGATGCTTCACAGCACAATATATATGTCCAAATAGTGCTTCTGCTAGTTTACATATCTCCATATTGCCCTGCTTTTAGTGATAGAGACATACCTGGAAAAATAAAATAGTCTGAGGTGTTATTTTGGTTGTGTATATTTCAGTCCATGATACAGATGGTTCTAGCAAGGAGCACTGTAAAATTTTGTGTTTTGGTGTTGCTTCTTCCTGGAGGGGAAAAAAATTTTGTCGCTTTAACATGTAAACTTTTACTCATATTTTAGAATTAGATGGGGAAAAAAAGTCAGCTTTTTTATAGTTACTCTGGAGCTGAATGAAGTACATGGAAAAGGCCAAATGGTCAGTGGAAGCAATATTTTTTTTTTAGATGTGAGATCATTCTTCTTCAGACACTTTTTTTTTTTTAGCTTCTGTCAAAACTTAGCCAATCAGGTCCATGCCAAAGCATCTAATTAAACAGTTTATTTTTCATAACTGCTAAGGCTAAGAACAGATGGTTGTCAGCACTTCAGAAATTTAGGCTGTTTCTTTCAAGTCGTGTTTGCAAACAGAGATGCCTAGCTTTATAGCCTACACTTGATAATATTGATCTTGCCTGTTAAATACTGTTTTTAATCTATTTGCAGAGCATGGCCCACAAAAATTCTAATGCACCTTTCTGCATGAAGAGACTCAGTGTCAGCACAGAACCTTTTTATAGCTCTGTGCTGTTTCTTTGGCATTGTTTCTCAAAAGGGGTGGGTATGTTCCTCAGCCAGCACTTCTAATGACAGACAATTGTTGAATGAGCCCTCAACAGTGTGTGCTCTCTTGAGGGCTCTCGTGGTGTCACTTGCAGGACACTCATCAGTTGGTGACACTGAATTAGAGCAGGGTGTCAGTGAGACTGAGGCTGGCACCTCTGAGAGAACAGCAAGGGGCTGTGGAAAGCACTGAGCAATGCAGGTTTCAGGGTGCTGGAAAGAATGGTGAGGGAAACAAGGAGCTGGGGTAGTAGTTCCAGAAATTCCAAGGCAATCAGATCTATTATGCAGCTAATTTTTTTCTGCCAACAAAGATGAAAGAATTTCATCAGATGCTGTGGGTAATGTTCTAATGTTCCACCCTTGGTTCTGGTGTATTTCCTATTTACTGTTAATATCCCTTCTGTGATGACCCCAGTTTTAGCTTGGAAGATTTCTGCCTATCTCTGTACTGCTGCAGTGATATTAGTTCCACATTCACAGAGCCCAGGGATCCAGGTGTGGTGATGTAGGGAGGAGCAAGGGACAGAAATTACCATCTTGTATTGCGTCTGGTGAAAACATTTCTGAATCACATTGGGACTTGAAATAGTATTTTAAAATTAAGCAAGAGGAAAGTGAATTTGCAGCATGGATACCTTTGAATGTAAACAGAAAACAGAAAGTCATCAAGATCTTAATATTTTCTTGATATCTTGTCAATATCTTGATAGTTACAGATGTCCAACATTTAGGTTACACATAAGGAATCACAGTCTTGACACTGCTGTATCCATTGCTATATCAAGTGAGACACAACTTCAGGTTTTTGGAATTTTTTTTTCTGTGTATCTTCTACAGCTATTTGAGAACTTTTTTTTTCTTGCAACAAATGAGAGAGTGTTGTGACAAACCCTCCCAACATCTAGCATTTTCAATTATCTCTACAATTCTTTTAACAGGATTATTGAAGCTTATAGCAAAGGGCTAAGAAGACATAGTAAGTCCCAGGACTTTCTGTAGAGGCAGGTCACCTCATAAATGCTTAGCACTCTATATAATGCAATTTAGTAAGATGTCTGGTTTGCACAGAGTAGCCCAACAATAGTGAATGGCAGTTGTGCATTCCTTGGTAGTAAAGGAGGGTCCTGGCCTCTAGTCATTCCTTATTATAACCCTAAAGGCTATGTTCCTTTCACTTTCTTAATAACCACTTTATGCCTTTTGAATAACAAAAGGCCTGCACTTGGCTGGTATTGTCAGAAGAAGTGCTTTGAAAAAGGTCTGCTTTGAAAAAGGACAAGGGTCACTGTCTTAGTGTGAAAGATTGCCTCAGAGAAGTCCTTCTTTATTTATATTATGTTTTTATTATGATTTGCAGCTTTCAGGGAAATGCATCCATTTCCTCCTGGATTATTTCCTCTTTTAACCCCAAGAAAGAAGACAAAATTCAGTTTTGAGCCTGGTTGTCTTCCCAGTTGTTGTGACTCTAGCTCATGCTGTTAACCAATATGTGCTGGTTAGGCTGTATCTCCAGTGGGATTGTGAATGGCACACGTTACCTGGGCCATGATGGGGATTTTACCTCAGCTCTGGCTTCTGCTCAGTAGTTGCAGTCGATCATTTTATACATGCTGCAGATTCCTTCAAGCTAATAAAGCAGCTCTTTGCTATGCATGGCCCTCTCTGTGGTGTGACTGACTGATAACTTCAGCATTTTAAACCTGGCACGACATTATTAGAACTGCTGCCAGGTCCTGATTATTTGTCAGAAATATTTCTTGCCACTGGAACTTCAGATGGATGGACAGTTGTTTTATAGGGTCATTGCAAACTTGTGGGATGTAAAGTGCTGGGATCCATCACAGCCAAGGCATCACCTACCAAACTTACAGATGTGGAGATGTGTTCATATGGAACGTCCCACAAGAAATGCAATCCCCATGGTACTGTGTCATTCTGTCTCTATCAGGTATGAAATCACTTCAGCTTTACTCTTTGCTATAAAGAAATTTATCTAGGTGGTGAGAGACTTTTTTTCCCCCTAAATATAGGGGGGAAAAAATATACCTTAATGTGAGGCAGGTAAGATGTAGTTTGGGGAATATAGGATGGCTATATTCCTGTCTTTGCTGGAAGTGTATTATTGCTTTTCATGGGAGTTATGTCCATTTTGTGCCTTAAGGAATAAATCTCTTCAAAGGCATCCTTATACATCTTGAAGATAAATAGTAGACCTGGTAAATCTGATTCAGCGTAGTGCCTGTTAGAAGATCTAAACAATGTTGGAAAAGGCATTTTTCCTGTACCAGGGTGCCTTAAGCCCAGAAGAAGACCACAGAAGAAACCCCTTCTCTCCTCTGATGTTCTACCTCAGCTGAGATCTCCAGAGTCTCGGTTCCCTGACATATGAAAGCAAGGAAATGTCTGGCAATGTATTCTTTGCAGAGAAGTCAGTCTGTCTTATTCAGGCCACACTTGTTTAGAAGGTCTTATGAAAGTAAATGTAGGAGTTACTGGTCCACTGAGGAAGACAAGGGTGGAGGAGAAATGTTTCCTTTATGCAAAGTCTATCATATATGTTTATCTCTTTTTAAGCTGTTTATTTTCTGGTATATGGAAGTATTTTAAGAATATTTATTATCTTTTCCTTGTAAGAATGGAACTACTAACTCAGACTTCACCAGGGATCACCAGGGATAACATCTTGGGGTGTGATGACCTCTTTGCTTATGACTGCCAAGACAGGTGCATTGAGGGCAACAAAGTTTCTTTAAGTAAACTCTTTCACTTTCTTCGTTGTCTCAGCTTATGTAGATAATCAATAAAACAAGAAAAGATATGTTAAATAAGATGTAAAAAGTTTACAGTAATGCTCTGTTCTTATTGGTGAGAGGTTCTAAGTAAATTTTTTTACTTTAGCTGGAAAAAAAAGGATATAAGTGCATTTCCCATGAAACATGTGACAGTAATCAAAGCAACGAAAATTACCATGACTCACTGTTTGTTTTATGGTTTCTGTGTACTGTTTTCCTAGTAATCCTACATCAGACTAAGTAGGCCCCACATCCACTCTCAGGCCAGGTATTTTTTAAAGACAAGCATTACATCAGAAGGACTTCTCTGGAAAAAAGTGGAGAAAGAAACATGATAACAAGTTATGAAGGCACTGAGAGCTCTTTGGGGAAAATCCACAATCTGCTGAAGCAGAGACATGTGACTCACTTGGTTTCTGTATGACTTTTTCTTGTCTCTCTCTGCTCTAATGTGAAAAGAACAAGTTTTGAAAGGCAAGCTTGAAAAATAGCACATTGATCCTGTTTAGTAGTTTACGGTCATGGATAAAGAAAGGTGCCAATAAATAAATAGCAGAGAGTAGGAGAATACAGAATAGAAGCTATATATGTACATGAAGAACCTATTTATAGGCAAGGTTTATGCTGCATGCCTTGCTTACTTACATAGGAGGAAAAACCTTATGTATGCAAATATCCTTCATTTGTTACCTTAGTAGGTAAGTGTATCTTGCACATGCTGAAGGCAAAGATCTTTAGGGTATATGGAATGTAATATACTCATAAACAATACTTACATCATCCTGTTAGGGACTTCCTGGAACATCTACTACTAAAGTAAAAATACAAAGTGGAACAGCAGTGGAGTATCTGTGAGTATGAAGGACTTTTACGGAGGCAGGCATAATTTGCCTGGGATTACTATGCTCTAACCCAAATATCAGATTTGCCCTGCTTTTCTGGATGGCATGTTCTTGAATAGAATGGATGGAGAATAACACACTGACAATAAAATAATTCTGTCTTATATTCCCTGGAAGTGTAGACAATTTTATAAGAAGTTACTGCCAAAGACTGAGATTCAAAAGTTTGGATGCTTTGACTTCTGACTGTCCATTATCACATACTTGAAATTGGTTTTATTTGCAGATATTCCAAATGCAGATATAAATATTTTTATTTTCACAATTTGTAATGCATGATGAAATTTGAAAGTCCAGCCAATATTTATTTCATCTTGCTACAAGAACCATTTTCATGTTGAAATTGTATTCCAGTTCATGCTATTTTTCATTATAAGCTCTTGGAATCCTAAGATTTGCAGTGCAAAATGATAATAGTAATTTGAGGATTTTTTAGTATGTGAAACAGTGGCCTTCTCAATTTCCTCATGGTGGCTGGGAAAACGAAATGATTAGTGTATCGACTTGAAAAACATTTTATAGAATGTGACCATGAAAGACAAAGTAGGAAACAAACCTTGCTTCTCGTTAGACAATAATCTCTATATTTTTCTCTTTAGTGAGAAGTAATTCAGTTTGTAGTCAGTTACTAGGTGGCAGATGTTGCACAAACACAGAACAAAGGCAGGATCCCTGTCCCAGAGACTTTATAATCTGTGTACAAACAGGCAGCAGGTGGGTGCAGCAGATGTGTCAAACCAGAACAATGGGATGAGAGGTCAGCACTGGCAGGATCAGAGCTGACTGTGGCTTGTTCAGGTTTAGATGCCATTGTGGTGAATGGCTTTTAGGAAGGCTTGGTAGAGTATAAAGGGTTGTTGTGGAGAATCCTAACTTACTGGTTACTTATGCTGCAGAAATGTTATTAGCAATTCGAAGCAGAATTCAAACACAGGTTTGACATTGTTTCCTCAGATTTCTTTAGTGGTTTGAGGTAGAGCTTTATGGAATGACCTATAAGATTAACCATCAGTGTCTCAGTGCTACTAATCATTGGGATAAGGTTGCATTATGCTTCTAATAATGACATAATTTGCAATTCTGACCTGCATCTGTTTATGGTTTATCCTTCTGGAGTGTGCAGTCATATCATATTGTGTGTCATGCAAAGTTTGTGCTTCCAAGTTAATATACAAAATCTGGTCAATACATAATGGGATTAAAGAATATCACATCATGTTTAGTTATTCTGTTATTGTGGCCAAAATATATAGTTAATGACTTTATTATTACATACGTGACTGTTTATGCTGAAATTCTTTGGCTTGTTTTCAGAAGTTTCATCCTCTTTTTCTGTCTTGTCACACTTCCTCCTTTCTCTTGCCATTTGACTTCCTTTCCATTCCTTGCTGAAATGAACTCAGTTTTCCTGTAAAGAGTGGCCATACTTTGCATTTTTACTCAGTTATTAGAGTATTACCAAAATTTATTTTTACTTATAGCTAGAAAGTTGCCTATTCCATCTATTCAGTATTTGTAATACACCTTTAATAGCACATAAACATATGCTTTCCAAAACAGCTGCACAACTTGGTGATAATGCTTTCAGTACTAATAGGAGCGTTTAGCTTTGGATTTTCCTACTAATATACAAAAAATACATCTGTAAAAAAACTGTAAGAGGCAAAAAACCCCTGAAATATTCTGCTACTTCCTTGCAGTTGGCTTTGATGCCTTTTTAAAGCCACAATGAATTTACAGTCCTTTTTCCATGCTATATAATCAGTGTCGCCACTCAACACAGTTAAAGCTGCCTATTGCAAGACATTCAGGATTAAGTCCTAAACTGTGGATTGCTGGAAGGTGAGGGACATTATTCAGGGGAAGTATCATCCCACATTTACTGTTTTAATGCTTTTTCTGTTGTTGGCTACTGCTTTAGGGGAGATAAGACTAAATGAGCTTTTGTTCTGACCCACCGAGGCTGTTATGTTCTTAGTGTACACTGATGGGAGTAGAAGCATATTTTGCGGTTCTATGGGAATAGAGAGATGAAAACTTGGCTGTAGTATTTTAATTTGACAGTATTAGGGTTACTCTGTCACTTCACTAAACAGTAACTTTTTTTGCCAAATTGAATTACTAATTAATATTGTTATTAAATGAGGAAAACAATGGAAATTAAACGTGTTTGAGCCTTAGAGAGAGACTTTGAGCCCAAGGGATCTGGTATATTGGGGTGAATCCTTATTATTCCAAGCCTCAGTTTCTTGTCTGTAAAATGTGCGTCATATAATTTCCTTCCTCACTTCCTTTGTTTGTTGAGAACTCGGATGCACTGCTAGTTTTATTAGCCATGACTTCAGGTGGAGCCTGGAAGCTCACATGTCATTATAACTGCTTATATTAAAGAAAAGGATTTCACCTGTTATTTAGGGCATACAGGGTAGTGCTTCACCTATGTAGAGCTAAGGAGTCTAGGGACATGTTTTAAGGTTTTTTTACAGATATTGAACTATATGCTATAATTTTCATACTGAGTATTGTTTTTTTTCCTGGGAGAAAAGCCATGTATTCAGGCCAGCTGAAAAAATTCAGGGAATTTTATCTGAATAAAGACTTCAATTCTAAGTCCAAGGGAAGGTTATCCAAGAAAGAGGTTATTGGTATAATCACAGGTTGCAGGATTAGGACCTTCAGATAAAAGAAGTCAGACATTGTAGTTGAAGTGGAGCAATAGTTTTAATTCTGTATTTCTGGATTTTTACTAATGATTCTAAACTTTCAATCTATGCTTTTGGTGGAGTTTATTAGGCATATGCTAACACTCACTGCACAATCTATTCTGTTGGGCCAGATTCAAATGCTCACACACCAAGCAGTGAAGTGTGAGTGACTGCTTTTTTAAAGTCTCACAGCAGTAAGAAAGAAATAAAAAAGCTGGTAAACCTCTTTAAGCACTCATTTACACACACTTTAACCTGTGTGGGAGAGGATTTTGTATTCTCTCTTTGCTTATCTGTGTACATTTATATTGGCACTTAGAAAACTGAATTCCCACTCAACTCAGTGCCAGGACTTTAAATGTATTTGCAGTTTTGCACACAATTGGATGTATTGGTATCTGACATGACATTAAATTACTTTTAGTGAGAGTAACAGCTGAAGCAGATTGCTACCATGTTGAAATTACTGAGAAGTTTTTATTTTATTATAGTCAAAATTTATGGAGCATGCCAGGGTCTGTACCAGCCCCTTGTCTGTAAAATAAGACAGAAATCATATTATTCCTTTAGGGATTTTTTTCCCCAGGATTTCATTATATATTCTTATCACCTTTATTCTGTGTGGGTGCATTTTATAATGTGTTTTCAGTGGTACTGATATTTGTATTCCAGTCAGTACCTATACCACACTCAGCTGCTCTGTTCTAGCTGGGGATACTGCAGAGTAATTACTGGGGCTCTGGGCTGTTGGAAAAACTGGCTGGGGACATGACAGGAGAAAAAGCTGCAGTCGAGGGATTTTTGGTTCTGAGGTATTGTTGGAGAGAGCAGTGAACGAGGTCTTAGGAGAGCTGGGCTTCTGATGTGCAAAATAAATAAGAAAAGCAACTAGGAAAATGAAAAGGAGAATCTCAGCTGGGAGACATTTCTTACTTCAGTTCTCCCATCTGGGATGTTGTTCCAAGAGTAGGAGGAGGAGGAGGGTGTAATGTGAAGACAGAGGCAGCTTGCTAATGTGGAAGAAGCTGTCAAGCTTCATAAACTTAAATATCTTCTCCTAGTTCTGCTTAACCTTCTAGAAATACATGGTGTATGCAAACAGTGACTTTGGGAATCTCATGTGCTGTTAATATATAAACAATATCTTCTAGAGAAGTTCTTTTCTCACAGAAACTGTCACTCATCTCCTTTTTATGCTTGATGTTGTTCAAATTGAATGTAATGCTACAGCTCCTTCAGAAGTTTCTATTAGAAGAAGAGATCCTGGAAATGCTGGATTACATTCATGTGACCTGCAGACTGCCTCATTTTTATTTCAAAATGGAAGAAATTTTAATCTGTACTTATTTGGAGTACCTCCCCCCCACCAAATCCTCTTCTGAAAATAGTGCTATTCATCAAACAAGGGGGAAAAAAAAAATCAGCATTCAAAAAAGTCTATTCAACAAGAATTGATTTACCAACTTTGCTTTCTACAGTTTGAAATCCCACCTAGTGAAAGTCTTCTTCAGCATCTCTTTGTGTAGCCCATTGGTTTAATAGGGCACTAAGAATTTCTGCTTTCTTTGAAAGATTTTTAACAGGTCTCTATGTACTGGGAAAATGTTGCTAAGCTTGGCATAACATGATCTGCATTTCAGTGAGAAGAGCTGTAGTGTGATAGGTGTTTATTCTGAATGCTTTCAAAAGGGAACGGAGTTATGAGAACTAT